>JARQZK010003169.1:10000-20000 GCA_030704885.1 Cynegetis impunctata | reverse complement strand
TTTCATCTTTAGGTCGTGGATTCAACTCAGAGTCGGATTAGACTTATCACGTCATCAAAACTTGAAATTTTTCCTTTAAACTTAGAACAATAGATTGTATAACGAAACTAGTATTTTATTTGAGAGTACAAATAAACAACATTCAGAATTTGAATCATGAAATTTACCACGTTCTCCTACGACTTATTGGACATATCTCAAGTAGTGAATTATGAAATAACATTAGTTGAATTTAAATCTATAGTGGGGTCGGTTAACTAAAAATTCTATCAAAATATTTCACATCTGGCAACCACTGCTCTCTTTTGGATTCAGATATTACATGGGTAGACGCGTTAAAAAAGACCGGGACACAAATTTTTCTGGCCCTCTAGTGGCGTGGATGATGTAATCAATATGGCCGCCATAGTTTTGTAACACGCTGTTACACTTCCCTGTATAACTCAGATTTTTATTAGAATATTAACCAATATTATCAGTGATTATTAATGACGAGAAAATGCGCTTTTCAACGGTATAAGTGACATTATTGTCAAGTTTGTAATTATAGAAACAATTGTAACATAATTATTTTTTTTAAATTAAATTTTGGTTTTTATCGAAACATTTTGCTAAGTATCTCGGAACTAAAAATTGGTAAAATACTTTTTGTTTATCAATAAATTAGCTTTCGAACGGTATATCCCATTTCTATTTTATAACAAACAGTTTCTGAAAATGTGCCGAAACAGTCTAGCATTGCACAGTTATGGAAGCAATGTAATTTATATGGGTTCAGTGAAGTGAGCGGTTTTATGACTGTTAAAGTAGCGAATGTAATTATTTTAATTTTTGGTATATATTAAACAAATTGTAGCTTGTTCAAAGCAATTGGCACTTTCTTTTTCGTTTTAAAATCAGTGACATGAGGACATCTAAGATAACTGTAAGATACGTTTCAATCATTAGGTACAAGAAGGAGAAATAAGAGAATCTATAAAGATGTGCATCTCTTGCGGCAAGTACAAGTGGTAAGTTGTACACAGTGTTTTGTTATTTCCGGAATTGTTGTCCACACAGGTCGGTATGCTCCTTCTGAAGTAACTATCCATCCAAAACTGGTTGGGGAAGGTATTAGGTATTGTGAATCGAGGCTGTTGTATCAGATTCTTGCTTGAAGAGTAGCTCGTTTAAAATGTTGTGCTAAAGCATCTGCTGTGGGAGGAATGTTTTCGATTGCTCGATTCTTTCTTGTAAACAACACTCTTCAGCAATCATTGATGTTCTGAAGATCGGATCCTTGATCAGTCTTTCGGCCTTTTGACTGTTATATTTGTTCTTGCAAGATTTGTGATATTTTGCTTCACGGGCTACAAGTGTCTGTAAAATACCATTTCCATCGGCCAACTGATTCAAGTTTCTAATAGCACTTGGAAGCTCATAATGTTCTGCAAAAACTGTAAAATTCTTCGCCGTTGTTAAATAACCTTTATACTTCGGATTCGGAATTATTAGGCGCTCTTTAGAATGATATTGGCATAACAAACACAGGTCCCATACGAACGGAGCTAACACTGGTATAGTCGTAGCATCAACCAATTCATGTTTCCTCTTAGTTGACATGCTTGGGTAATTTTTTTCTATATGGTCGACTTAAGTGAAAGGTAGATTTTTTATACAATAACGTTTCTCATACATTATCTGACTTAATAAGGAACACACATTCCAAGACAGCGTTTGAAATCTCACATCGCTAGTATAACTGTACAATGCTAAATTGTTTTGGCACATTTTCAGTAACTCTTTGTTATAAAAATGAAGTCGGATACACCGTTCATAAGCTAATTTATTGACAAACAAAAAGTATTTTACCAATTTTCACTTATTTGAAACAGGTTTCGACATATTTAGCAAAATGTTTCGATAAAAACCAAAATTTAATTTAAAAAAATAATTATGTTGCAATTACTTCTATAATTACAAATCTTACAATAATGTCACTTATACCGTTGAAAAGCGCAATTTCTCCTCATTAATAATCACTGATGATATTAGTTAATATTTTAATAAAAATCCGAATTATACAGGAAAGTGTAACAGCGTGTTACACAACTATGGCGGCCATATTGATTACATCATCAACGCCACTAGAGGACCAGAAAAATTTGTATCCCGATCTTTTTTAACGCGTCTACTCATGTACTATCTGAATCCAAAAGAGCGCAGTAGTTGCCAGATGTGAAACTTTTTTTAGCTATCACACCCCACTACTAATAAAACAAAGGTTCAGTTGAATTGGATTGTAAGATTTTGTATTTTCTATCAAATTTAGGATATATTCTTTCTTCCTTTGTTACTGTTTGTAAAAGTTGAGTTTTGTGTATGACGATGAAGTGAATTTCATCTAGTCGCAGGTCAGTAAAACTATTGAAATTTGTATTGAATAATGGTTTTTTGTTTCTATTCTCTAAAGGTGTAGGTTAAAATTTGGCTATAATAGTTGTCACCATTTCTGTTCGATAATATTATCTATCGAAGTAGAGTGAGATGAATTGCTGTGCTTTTGAATTTAACAGAAGGACTCCTTTTTCAAATTTGTGTACCGACAGTACACTGTGAGCTGTGTACAAAAGAAAAAAAGTTCTCAGTTTGATTTATGATTGGAAAGCATAATTAATTATTAAGAGATATGCATGATCAGTCCAATAAATTAAAAAAAGATTTTAATTGTCTATTTGTGCCAATCCACGCACAAAATATTGCCATGCCATCTGAGTATATTTTCAAGAATAATATTGAAATATTCTTGCAATTAATCCGGTTTATCATGAAGACTTCACTCAATCAAGTGTATAAAGGTAAATTCATAGGTACTCCACGATCTTAAGCAACGATTTCATTATTTCCTTTGAAGAAATCATAATTTTCCGGAAATTTTTTTTTTTTCAAAAAAAATCTACGTGCTATTCCAAATCGAATGATACTTTGCTCATATTTCTCCGAGGCTGCTGAAAAAAGTTTGACAAAAAAGCACTTGTTGACTAGACTAATTAGATATTAAATACAATGGCACTGAACGAAGTGATCTCCAAATTCCATAGTTTATAAATCACTTAATAATAGATATAACCTCAATATTCTCTAAACAAATAGGAACAAGTGAATCATTTGAAAAATGAATAACCTTGAATAAATAACCAGCCAGAGAGCTGGCTATATGTTCCCGAAAACCGATGACTTATCTGATCTCTAGAAGGAAAAATATTTACTAAACATATTCATGACTTGACCAAACTATTGATTATTGTTAACAAGCCGTCCCTGTATATTTCCACACGGTTGGCTGTAAGTTATTTGTAATCTGTATTCGCAAGTTTGTATTACCGCATAGGGGAGATAGTTTTTTAATGATGAGGGGTTGGTATTACATCTATTATCCCGGTTGTGTAAAAGCGTTACTGTTTATGTCTTATTTGTTGGATTTCATTGAAGAGTTTTTATTTCATCATAAGAATAATTCTTCCCACAACAACCTATGATGGGAAAAATCAGTTACGATATATTCATTATGATTGTTAGAAGCATGTTTTGAGATATTGACAAACTTGAAAGCCAAAAATACATATACCAGCTTCGCACAAATTAAATCTAAACAGACATTCACCAAACACATTTTGTTATTTGCAACTTAATTAGGAAAATTTCGTTGCATTAATTTAGTTAATAATAATGATAATAATGATAATAATTAGCGGTCATTATTTTATAAATCCTCGGCGAAGTCCAGCAATGCTGATCTAAGTACTTAACCGAGTCCCAAATTACAATTGTAATAATACTACAAGATATAATAAAAGTTAAAACTACTATACTTAAAGAAAAAATACAGGGAAATTTCAACAGTAAATCAGAATTACAAATGAATGAAAATCCAAATGAATAAAGCAAGCATCATGGTTTCAATGATTTTTTGAAACTCTGAATAGATTTGCTTTTAATGTCCTGCGAAACAGAGTTATAAACTTTTCTCAACATTTCTTAAACAATTTCGATCTATGTTTAGGTATCACGAGAAGGCTTATGTTTCTGGTCAACCGGTTATGAACTTGTGAAGAAAATTGTAGCTTATGGAAAATATAGCTAGGACTTAAAACTTGTCAAAACTTTCTGCACCAAACAGGCAATGTGCAGTTTTCGTCTGTTGAACATATTAATCCATTTCAACTCCTTTAACCTATGGAAAACATGATCTCTACTATTCAATGAAAAAATAAACACAAGAATTTTGAATTCTTTGAATTCTTGCTGAAGAATTAGAATCCAGGCATACCCCATAAAATAAATCAGCGTAAGTTGCATGACTCAGCACTAATGACTCACAAAGTTTTTGCTTTATTGAATCATTAGTGAATTATCTGCTACGGTATAGACATTTTAATGAAGAGTAACACTTTTGCACAACGGATTTCACCCGAGTTTTGAATCTTAATTTAGTGTCAACATGAACACCCAGACTTATTACTGTATAACAAGGCTCCTGTCTCACATTATTAACAACAATATTTGAATTGGTTTTCACTGCTTCCAATCCCTTACCAAAACATATTGCTTGGGTCTTAGTTGGGCTTTCTTTTAATCCATGTTTACTCGAGTACTCGAATATATTTTCCAACGTGTGATTTATGTCCACACATGCTGAGTCCACATCTTCCGGATAAAAGCTTTTATGTATCTGAGTATCATCAGCATATTGGTCAATCGTGCATCTTACTCCATTCTTACTTAGATCCATAGTGCAAATCGAAAAGATTAGCGGTCCAAGAATTGAGCCCTGTAGTACACCTTTAGAAAAAACCTTGTACTAGATTCTATGTTATCAATTTTTACATATTGGCATCTACTAGAAAGATAGCTCCTCAGCAACTATACTATTATGTCTGAAAATCCGAAATAATGAATTTTTGCCAACAGCAGCACCTTACCCAAGGTATCGAATGCCTTACTATAATCCAATAAAACTAAAGTAGTAACTTTTCCTTGGTCTACAGCCCGTATTATGTCATCCAATATTTTGGTCAAGGCACTTACTGTACTATGATCAGCTCTAGACCCTGATTGATCTTTGGAGGATAGCTTATTATCAGATATAATCTTTACCAATTGTACATATATCAACTTTTCCAAAACTTTAGATAAAACAGGTAGCTTGCTTGTATGTCGCAGTCCCGAAATTTCTTTTGGGCTTTTCACCTTAGACAATGGAACTACGCAAGTAATACGCCAATTTATCGGAAATTACCTAGCTATCACCTAAACAGCAATTGCAAATGTGAGTCAAATAAGGTAGTATATATGGTGAGCACATACATGCAACATGCAGGATTCACCTCACACCCCAAACTCAAAACAGAGTCAATAAAGTAGTCATTTATTTTATCAGTGTTATTCAGATGCTCTGGAACAGACATGTTATTATTTTTAGTAGTATATATATTTAATGATTTTAAAGCATTCCATGTTTTTTTACTATCACCATCCCTACTGCTATTGATCAAATGAGCACGCTTTTCATTTCTCAACGTCATCGTACATTCATCTCCCAACCGCTTATATGCCTCCCAAAACATGATTTCTTCTCACCTTGAATCTACTAAATAACCTATTCCTTTCTAATTTCATTTTTCTAAACTCTATAGTAACCCAAGGTGCTTTCGGCTTAGTTCTTTTTGTAGTTTTATATGGTGCATGTTTGTCAAATTAGCCGGTAATATGGTTTGTTAAGAGACTAAACTTTTCATCAATGCCATCAGTATAGAAATTTTGCTGCCAATTTAAAACCCTCAAGTCGTTATTGAAGTTCTCCACATTAAATTTAGTATAATCTCTGTAATATTTAAACTTTTTCTTTTAGTTTTAAGTTCACAATATGTAAGTAAATGGTCAGTTACAGAATGCATATCAATATGTGTTACATCATTAATCAACAAATCTGAATTACTTACACAAATAACATCAAGCAATGTAGAAGAATTTTTGGTCACGCGTTTAGGTTTTCTAACTTATTGTTTTAAGTGGAAAGATTCAAACAAATCCGAAAGCTTTTCAGTGATACTACTAGGTTTAAGTAAATTTAAATTCATATCACCCATAAGTATTATTTCATCACATATAGGTAGCATACAAGCAATCGAATTCTACAATGTACAAAGTGCTCCCCTGATATTACCACCAGGTAGTATGTAGGCTAAACCAAGTGCATAATTTACACGTGATAATCTGAGCGATAGCCAAATTTGCGCCAAACAATTCGCAATAAATTAACATTCCTCCACTACACTTACATTTATTATCTGAGATCGGATAAGTATACCGATACCGCCTCCTTTTTTCCCTGAATCTCTATCTACTCGATGGAAATAATATTCTTGTATATCAATAAAATCATTAGTAACTTTATCGCTTAACCAGGTTTCTGTGATACCCAATACATCAATTCCATACTTTGGTTCTTGTTCTTGTTTTATTAAGTAAATTCCGAAAACTTTTTGGCAAGTGTTCATTTATATAAATCTTCTTATCATCACCAACTATTCCACACTGCACCGTACTGATCTTTTTCTTCAACTCCAACAATTTGTCTCTAACTGATCTTTCATTAAATGTCAACCAAACTGGTTTACATTCTCCCTCACTCGCTGTAGTGTTTGAACTGCATGACCGCTATCTTCAATTTCAACTTCAATTTTTCTAATATTTTTTTCACATCACAATTAGGTTTTAAATCGGGACTTTCCCTCTTGCTTTCTTTTCTGTAATTTCTATTCTGATTTTATTCTACAATTAACTTTATCTCACCGCGCTTATATATATATATATATATATATATATATATATATATATATATATATATAATATATATATATATATATATATATATATATATATATATATATATATATATATATATATATATATATATAATATATATATATATGTATATATATATATATATATATATATATATATATATATATATATATATATATATATATATGTATATATATATATATATATATATATATATATATATATATATATATATATATATGTATATATTGTTAGTAATGTGAATTTTCTTGGCCATAAGGTTAATTCACAAAATAATAGTTATTATTACATATTCTTGAATCAAATCCAAACGTTTCGGCCACAGGTTTTGGCTTCATCATGATTATGTTGTACCTAATAGTATGTTGTTACTTAATTTTGTGCTGATTAGTAGGTTTGAGCTAGTTTCAGAAAGTTTCATATTAATCTCTGACAAACTGTTTGGCTTATTTTTAGTTGTTTCCATGGTCAAAGGCCAAAACCTGTGGCCGAAACGTTTGGATTTTATTTAAGAAAATGAAATAATAGGTAACTATTATTTAAATAGTTGATGGAAATCCGTCGTTACTACGAGATAATTTAACACGATGAACAAAACTAAATTTGAATTTACTACGTTTATTATCACAAAATATTTTGAAAAATTTCACACTGCGATTGCAATATCGTTCACTAGACCATCATCGAGCAGATTGAGTTAAGAACTGAATATAGATTTGCTTGCGCTTACGGGTGGGAAAGAATTATTGCAGGTACCTAAATAGACAAGAGGAACATATTTCAAGAAGGGCTAATCGAGTGAATTTCCCAAATTGGTACATTACAATGTTCTTAGAAAAGTCGTTATTGTTTGAACACACTAAATATCAGGCGCGGATCCAGAGGGGGGGAACTGGGGGAACGTTCCCCCCCCAAATGGCCTAATTGTTTTGATTGGGACCTTCTCGATTTACCATATCCCAAAATACCAGTACCTTTTGGCTTTTGAATATCTAAAAGTTCCCCCCCCAAAAGTCGGGCCTGGATCCGCGCCTGCTAAATATAGAAAAATATATCAAGTCAATCTGGTCGTTCAGCAAGATATCTTTTGTATTATGATTGAGTTTAAAAATTTCTAATGATTCTAAGTAAGTAAGTTTGGTTCTTTTCGGTAATTTGTGCATGAGTTGAAAATTATCTATTTGTGGAAATGGGTGGTGGTTTTCACGGCAATGATTTGAAAACGTTGAATCCGTTTTATTTTTCCAAAAAGATTGTTGGTGTTCTTTAAATCTTGTCTTGAACGATCGACCAGTCGGACCTATATATACTCCTTTACATACAGGAAAAATCAACTTATAAACTCCTGAACTTTCAAATTTTGAAGTGATATCTTTGGCATTCAATAAAAATCCTGAGAGTTATGTCTTAGGTTTGAAAGCAAATTTAATATATTACATTTAGGTATGACATTAGCAACTTTTTATGTTAGAGGACCAAAATATGTTAAAGATGTGAATTTTTCCGATTTTTCTACTTTTAATTGAGGATATATGCTGTTGTACGCTACAACCCTAGATCCCGAGAATTCAGTGACAGAATCACAAATCACAGCGATATTGAATTTTCTAATTCGGAAGTCAGTTTGTTAGAAAAAGGACATAAATTCATTCCAATTAGTATTGATAAAAACGCAAAAAAATTATTTGCTGCTGAATCTATTTTAGCTTTGAAAAATACTGATGAACCAGCGTTAGCCGAATTCAAAATTTCAAAAATTCTTAGAAGCCATCAGGTTCCAAAACCAAATAAATTTTTAGATGACATAAAATACTTGAAATATAAAATTGAAATTAATAATTTAACTATCACTAAAGCAGATAAATCTGATGAGATAGTAGTTCTCTGAAGAAATGATTATGTTTCCAAAATGAATAATTTTCTTCAGACGGAACAAATTAAACAAATATCAGTCGATCCAACAAATAAATTTCAAAAAACTGTTGGACAAGCCCTTCAGGAAATTTCCCCAAATACACTATCAAAACCTAGTTTTTCAATAATACATATGAACCCTGGAACTCCAAAACTTTACGGATTAATAAAAAACCACAAAGAAAATAGCCCAATACGACCTGTAGTTTCTCACATAAATAGCCAAAGATCTGAATTTCACATTCAGAAAATTAACTTATTTCACTCCAAAATATACAGTAAAGAACTCTATTGATTTAGTACAGAAACTGAAAAACTTTGTAACTCCTGCTTACTCTTTTCTTGTTAGCTTCGATGTTGATAATATGTTCTCCAATATACCAGCAGATGAGTGTTTACCACTTGTCTTAGATATTTTGCAACAATCCACTATGGATATTATTAAAATAAATGATATAATTTTCTTATTAGATATATGTCTTAGTCAAAATTATTTCCAGTTTGATAACAAAGTTTTTGAACAATCTAGTGGGCTGGCTATGGGTTTCCCCATCGCATATAGAGAACATAATATTTAATTCTACAAAAGCATCACATATAAGTTTTTGGCATAGATACGTTGATGATGTAATTGCTTGTTTTAAGGGCACTGCGAGACAATTAGATCAGTTTTTGAATTATATTAATAGCATTCACACGAATATAAAGTTCAAAATTGAAAAAGAATTGGATCGACAGATAAACTTCTTGGATTTAACTATCTTTCATAACAATAATACTTTGAGTTTCGATATATACAGAAAACCACCTTTCACGGATATATGTATTCCGTCGGATTCAAATCATCCTCTTTCCCATAAACATTCAGCTTTTAATTTAATGATCCACAGAACGTTTTCAATTCCATTATCCGTAAAAAATTTAGCAAAAGAAATTTCGACTATAAAAATAATTGCTTCAAATAATGGTTTTCATACAAGTTTGATAGATGAAATGATAAACAAGAAACGTAGTCAACTAGCGTACAACAGCATATATCCTCAATTAAAAGTAGAAAAATCGGAAAAATTCACATCTTTAACATATTTTGGTCCTCTAACAGAAAAAGTTGCTAATGTCATACCTAAATGTAATATTAAAATTGCTTTCAAACCTGAGACAAAACTCTCAGGGTTTTTATTCAATGCCAAAGATATCACTTCAAAATTTGAAAGTTCAG
>JARQZK010003169.1:0-5000 GCA_030704885.1 Cynegetis impunctata | reverse complement strand
TACAAGTGTATCCTTTGATCTGGCTGAAGGAGTTCATCCCTATAACTCAAAGCCCGCTTCCCTGACACATACTTCAGGGAGGAATAGAACACGCGGAATTTTAGGCTTCTCAAGAGGTGACTGGTGTAAGAAGGCAATCATATAAGTGAGCAGATTGAGTTAGAGGGTTCAAACTTGGTACGCTGATTGAGTTAATGCGGAGGAAGTGCCTTTTAGTAGCTTCAACCATCTACCTCAGTCGTGCTGCACCGCGCGGGACCTATTCCGTTAAAATCGCATCAAGACCTGCTTCGCTATCAGTATATGATGCACTTCGCAAATTTTTTTTACAATAAAGGGTTGAAATTTGGTTCGTGGATTGAGTTGATGTTGAGGTACTTTTCTTAGTTGCTTTCAACTTTTTTCCTCAACCATGATGGACTTATTATTTTCTTCTTTTCAATTCGGTTTGCTATTTGAGCGTGATTTTTCGAAATATAATTGAATCCGTTAGAATCGCATCTCGACGCGATGCATTTCGCGCGAAAAATGATAACAGTGATGTATCTCTGCTGCTCACCAGTTTTTTTAGTTTGTTACGACTTGAATCGGTTCAAAGGCACCATTTCTTGAAATCATCTGGGGGCGCTTGACAATTTATATACCGACAAGCTTTCATATTTCCTGAGAATTTCTCGTAAAAAAAAATTCTTTAGCAATTTATAGTTTTTCTAAATTTTCATGGTCCTAAATTTGTGGGTAAAGCTTTCATTTACAAGGGTAAACTACTTAACCTTCTTTATAAAGAGAGAAAACTGCGTCCACAAAATCTTAAGCTTCAACTTCCTCATCCCAAACATAGAGGGCAGCGCTATACATTTAATTTCAACGAAGTAATTAATATGAGCAAAATTTGATAATTATTCCGCATCCATATAAGTAACATCTATCATGAAGATTTATTGTTTCCTTTTGCTTGGAAGTAAAACACAATAAACCCAAGTTGTAAGTATGTCATTCTAAGTATATCATTATAATCTTTTCAATCATATAATTAGGAATGAGTTATCGTTATAGTAAACGAATTTGGGCAAAAATAAAAATAATGAAAAATGAGGTTCCTCAAAATTCAGTATAGGTAATTGAAACAATTTCAACAGCTTACTGGAAAATCAAATATTTTAATTTAATTTCATGTACCTACCCATACTATCAACTAATAGAATAAATAAATCTAATGGAAATATTTTAATTATCTACTCCACTCACTATCAATTAATGTACCTACTTTCTTCGTATAGTATGATTGCCAATTTGTTTGAAAAAAATGATGATTGTTATTGAAATAATAATAAAAGCATATCAGAATAATAAAAGCACGTTTTTAGATCAATTTCCTGAAAGAATAAGAATGTTGAAGGACTAAAATCTTAAAAAAAATTAACATTTTAACAGTAAATATCGAATAAAAAATTTATTCGATATTTACGGTTAAAATGTTAATGAACATTAATTATGAAATCAGGAAAATTTGTTGAAGGTTTTAACAATATTTGAACGAAGGTGCCTACATTTAATTTATTACTGTAAAATATAATTTTGAATGATTTCTTGAAAATGAAATACGGGTATTAGCTGGATCACACACAACCTAATTCCTAATTCCCATTTCCTGTTCTAATACGAGAAGCAGCCTCCTACACCAGTTGGGATCTATCCAACCCAAATATTTACGAAGCAAATTTGGAGACATCTCTCCAATTAACAGCAATGTTTGTTACTGGTGTGACATCGCAGATGTAAACAATCATGTTTAATGACTGTGATATGCATCCCCTCTTTATATGATACTCGTCAATGTTAGTTTTTTCTATGTTAGAAATGAGTTATTAAAAATGTTAGAATTTGCACCTGAAAAAATAGTGGCAAGAAAGTTTCAAAATGAATCGTTACTTCATTCAAATTTCTGTTGTTAGATAAATATCAACCCTTTCTGGCCCAAATTATTTTTTTGTGGAAAAAATATTATGTATGGTTTGATAATGGTTTATTAGAGATACTCGAAGAAAATGAAATAAATTTCAAGATACAAAAATCACAAGGATTATCCTGCAGGATGTGGTCACTCCACATAACCAGTAGGAACATATAACCAAACAAAATAACCTATTTTGCGTAATATAACATGAAACAGTTTTTGTCATATTTCAAAAACAATTTTACTTTGCACGCTGAACATTTCTTACAAATCATACAAGTCATCTGCAGGAAGATTTTCTAAATATTCAGTTATTGGGTTCCCAACTCTCCCGGTTTGCCCGGATGACTCCGGTAATAATAAGCACAGTATATAAATTAAAAATAAATAAATGTGTTACTAACTGAGATTGAATTCTCGCACATCACTTGGTGAAACATCATAAAGAATAAAGTATAAACTTTAAAATAAAAACACTTGGCCTATGTTTCACAATATGAAAAACATTTAGACACTGTATTTAGCAGCAACGAAAAGTCGACATGTTTCGAGTTAGTTCCTTAGAACTAAAATAAGATAACACGATTACGCAAGTGCCCAGTGGTCACTTCAGGAGACCCCAACAAAATTAGTAATTTCGAATGAAAGGAATCATTTACGTTCAATATATTCATGAAAATGCATTAAGTACGATATAAGTAAATAATTTTGGAGCCATTTTTCCACCATTCATAAATAAAAATAACAAATTCACACAGTTTCAGCAGATCTTCTGAGTATAGGGTTGCCATCCGTCCGGGTTTCCCCGGATTTGTCCTAGTTTAGGGGGCGTCCGGTGGTCATCCGGGCGGGGCTTTCAAAATATGTCCGGATAAAACCCGGACAAATTTTGTGTCCGGGTGTGTGAAGCTTGAGAGTCAGTGACCGAGATGAGCTATTAAATGCAAACCAGCTGTAGCCGAATTTTTTCGAAACATCTATATTTTGAACTGCTCAAAATTACATAGTAATATTTTCGTATACCAGCTGACAATGCGAATGTAGAGTGAGTTTTTTCGCTAGGGTCGCAGTAATGGAGGAAGGAGAGAAACTTGCTAAATACACATACGCTTTTTTCTCTGATCAAAATAGTCTAATTTTAAAGACTTGAGTTGCTCCGTCTTTTACAAATTCATGATGAAAAATAAAGACATTTTGGGAAAAATTCGCAAGTCTGAAAAATTCCAAGTTAAGTTGAATAAGTAAAAAGAACTTAATCTCGTTAAAATTAAAACTTGTTACTTACTTTTGATTTATAGTTAATAAATAATTTAGACTTTTTGGTACCTAACCTATCTAACCGAACTAGATTACATATCCTATAATTTGCTATTACAATGTAGAATCTAGTCTATTTGATTTTTTATTATTATTTAAATTATCTTCATGAGTTATTTTTTATTTGATGATACACAAAAAAAGAGAAAGCTGTAAACTATGTATAATAGAATTTTATTTGTTTTTTGTTGTTCTGTTTATATGGCAAACAAGCGGTTTGAAGTTTAAATAAATGAAAAAATTAAAATATAAACAATTTTATTCAAAAAAAAAATTTTTACGTGGTGTCCGGGGAAAAACAAAATTTCACCAAATGTCGGGGGTTTTCAAAATTTTTGTCCGGCATCGGCAATCTAGGTGATGGCAACCCTATCAGAGTAGTATCCAACTATAGTAAACAAATACACGTTATACGCGCTTCGACTTATTTCAGTCTGTCTTCGATGAACATGTC
Source organism: Cynegetis impunctata (assembly GCA_030704885.1). NCBI lineage: Eukaryota > Metazoa > Arthropoda > Insecta > Coleoptera > Coccinellidae > Cynegetis > Cynegetis impunctata. The sequence continues at coordinate 1,272 of JARQZK010003169.1, read as the reverse complement.
AAAAATTTTGCTATATTAGACAACCCACAAAACACACTGGTATACTGAAATAGCCAACAAGCAGTTTTGCTCATGACTAACGAACTGTGGTCTTCCTAGCTAACCAGTTGCCCTGAAAGGGTTAATACATACGCTTTGAGGAGCAGAGGTAGAGTTACCATATGTGAAGCAGAGGTGCTGGGTTCGAATCGTGGATTAGGTATGGATGTTTATGTATGTAAACGAGTTTCAGTGATTGAAATAATTGATTGAATCGGTCAGGTCATGTAAAATATCAATAAGCCCTTTGGCCGTTAAAAACCGGCGTTAAACTGTATGTTCAAAAAGTTGTGTGTATCAGCTCCGACGCACGACTAGAGCTAACTCCAGTCTTGCGTCAGTTTTTTATATCATTCAATATTTTAATAAATTCAATCACTTAATAATTTTGTATATCGTGAACAAATATAAGTATCACTACATATAAATAAATAAACTATACTCTAAAATCAAAACACAAATTGACGGTTAGGTTGCTGTTGTATGTGTTGTATCATTTACACCTATACAAGATCAACTGTTGCCATATACCCTATTATATGGGCGTAAACTCCAACAGTAATTTTGATAACATAATATGTAATATAAAATATAAAAGATATATGCAATTTATCAAATATACGTACATACATACATTGAATAAGAGATAGCTTTTAGTTAATTCAATTAATAATAATAAAATAAATAACGCATCCAAGTGTTTCTCAGATTCTTCTTCATTATTTATTGTCATTCAAATCGGTTTTTTTATATCTTTCAATATTTTATTAACTTCAATCATTTAATAATTTTGTTTGTTGTGAAAAAATATAAGCATCACTAGATATAAATACTGATACATGCATCAACCCTAATATATGGGGCGGTATATCTTAAAGTGAAAGGTGCGCATAGTACATTGCGCAAAGTAAAGTAACATTTTAAATTTAGTTAACTGTCGATTTTACTCCTCATAAAATTTTCATAGCGGGGGCTAAATATGAAAATAGTTTCTTAAGGATCTTCAAAAATTGATCATCAAACTATTCGAAAAATATAATCAAAATTTACTGATGTTAACGCGTTGGCATTTAGTGATGAACTTGGATTAAATATACCAAATATATTTTAGATGTCGTTAAGTTTCGATTGAGATATTTTATGTGTGTTGGTGTAAACTATAATGAAATAAGTGACTAGAAACCAAATAAAGTGCAATCCATTGGCCAATAATCAAAACTGATTGAAAGACTT
>JARQZK010003168.1:27500-32500 GCA_030704885.1 Cynegetis impunctata | reverse complement strand
TCCTAAAGATTTTCGCCTATGGTGTATTTTTTAACACCTCTTGTAGCCTCCTCAAATCAAAACCTCACGAGCCGCCACTGATATATATATATATATATATATACAGGGTGATTCACGGTGGATGGCACATTAAACGTTTCTGGTGAACCGAACAACGGATCACTTTGAAAATTCATTGTAGAGCATAATCGAAAATTTTCTACTCAACTAAAATATTTTTGGTAATACGGTGTTTCTACTTCTACTAGGAAGTAGTAGCAACTTTGATTATTCAAGTCGAACAGCCTGTATATAATATCATTTTGAGAATCTTCAACAATTTCTCAACAACCTTTCATAATATTTCCCTATACCTATCTGTTAGCGTTTTCGAAATAAAAATTATTTTATTTTTTTTCTTCGGAAATCAAGACGCCTAAAAATTCTGATATCTTCGAGTCAAGAAATACTATGATATATGATATTTTTAGTTGGAGTTTGTTGATACTTGGGGGCTTCCTACACTTCAGCCTAATCTCCGTTACAGGGTAGTAAACAAATACAGTTATTTCATTTGCTTGAAAAACTGACTGAAAGTTCAAATGGAATATTCTGTATGTTATTGAAAATTAAGAAAGCCTCTAGAATTTCCTCTTTATCTATTAATATCATACCTATACCTAACTATTTATGTTTCGGACTTATGGGCACATATTTGTGAAAATGTTCCTTGAACATGGTATCCCCATTCGTTATTAGCTAAGCATGCCATGATTACTATTCGACAGTAACGTTGTGACGATATACTAATAATATCGACATTCTCGATACCTCAGAAGTTGCAAATACCTTCGAAAACAATGGAATAAAACTATTCAAACGAATTTCTTATACATTTGTTTATTATTTTCGGACAGTGTTATGAAATTATCAGCAGGACATGTACAAAGTTCAATGGAATGTTTCCGAATCTACCGCCAATGAACCTCAAGAATAATTTCAAAACTTTTGGATCACTTTAAAAACATCAAGAAACTTACCTAGACCCGTAACTTAGACCCGAAGACAACCAAATTAATGTACTATTATATTTTCATGCATTTCCCATGTCATCGATAAGAACTTCTAATGAAGATTTGGGAATGAACATTGATCTGTTCAAATATAATATGCATGATTACAAATTCGCCAATATTCAAGCAATGAAACCTCGAGGGCCTCAACAGATAGATAGCATTTTGTGAAATGATGTTGGTACGCATTCAAGAAGTTCCATTATTTCAAAATAAAATAATTTGGACTAATGAATCGAAATTTTCATGGGAAGGGATTTTCAATAGAAACAATTGTCATTTTTATTGCAGTGAAAATCCTCACGTCACAAAACAAGCAGGATTTCAAGAAATATTTCTTTGTTAAGTTTTCTGCAGGTAAATGGACAAAAAATTGGGGTAGCTGATATACGAGGAGTTATTCACATCCAGAAGCTACCTGAATATTTTGGAAAATATTGTAGAGAACATCGTCGATAATCTGTCACTCGAAGGATATCGAAACTGTTGGTTCCAACTGACTCCTGCATATTGTTCAAGAGAAATGAGTGCAGAACTGGAAAGACTTTTTGTCGATAAGTGGATATGGCGCTTGGGACCGTGGAATTTGCCAACGAGATCACCCGATCTTAATCCATATGATTTTTATTTTTGGGGAATGTTTAGAGAAAAATTTAGCGAAACAGCCGTGTGTTCGAGAGACGAATTGTTACCAAGGATTACCCAAAGATTTGAACCTTTGGATCCGTAGGAAATCAGATCTCCACGACGAAATTAGTCAACACCCGCTATTTGAAAAGCTTGAAAGTGAATGACCAGCGATTGGAACATATTTTGAAATATTCCACTCAATTTTTTTTTAAAAAATTATTTGTATCAATATCTCCACTATTAAGTTACTTGCTACTTCTTTAAAAATGATCCAAAAGTATTGAAATTGTTCTGAATTTGTATAAATTTCGTGAGGTTCATTGGCGATAGATTCGGATACATTTCATTGAACTTTCTAAATGTCCAGCTGATAATTTCATCACACTGTCCAAAAATAATAAACAAATTCATAAGAAATTTGTTTAAATAGTTTCGTTCCTTCGTTTTTGAAAGTATTTGCAACTTCTGAGGTGACGAAAATGTCGATATTACCTATTAATAGTTCGTCACAACGTTGCTGTCAAATAGTAATAATGGCATGCTTAGCAAATACCGAATAGGGATACCATGGTCAAGGAACATTTTCACAAATAAGTGCTCATAAGTCAAAAACTTAAATAGTTAGGTATAGGTATATAAATAGATAAAAAAAATTTTTTATCAGCTTTCAGAATTTTCAATAATACACAGGGTATTCTATTTTAGATAGTTAACTTTCAGTCACTTTTTCAAGCAAACGAAATAACTGTATTTGTTTACCACCTTGTATTCAGGTAACGGAGATTAGGCTGTGTAGGAAGTCCTCAAGTATCACCAAACTCCAACCAGAAATTCGATATCATAGTATTTCTTGACTTGAAGATATATATATATATATATATATATATATATATATATATATATATATATATATATATGTATATATATATATATATATATATATATATATATATATATATATATATATATGTATATATATATATATATATATATTAATATATATACATATATATATATATATATATATATATATATATATATATATACTATATATATATATATATATATATATATATAAATATAAATGTATATATATATATATATATAAATATATATATATATATATATAATATATATATATATATATATATATATATATATATATATATATATATATATATATAAATATATATATACCTATATATATAATATATATATATATATATATATATACCTATATATATATATATATATATATATATATATATATATAATATATATATATATATATATATATATATATATATATATATATATATATATATATATATATATATATATATATATATATATATATATATATATATATATATATATATATATATATATATATATATATATATATATATATATAAAAGATCAATTTAATGGTTGTAGTCAAGGCAAAAAAGTAAGATCTTCTATAGCAAAAAACCTACATTTCGGTACAATACAATCTTCAGGGTCTGAAAAACAATATATTAGAGTATTAGATCAAAATTTAAACACAAACAAGCAACCAACCAACATTCTCTTTCATGTAACAATAAAATCAATTTAAATCGAAAAATGAGCTCAGCACAACTCCAAAACATCAAATAAGCAAGTGAGGATACCTCCGTACCGTACATAGAACTGAGCGGTCATAATGGCAAAACACGGAATAAAGAATCGAAACACCATGAACCATACCATCCCTTGAAAATCAAAAAAAGAAGATAGAAACAAAATGAGGACTATCAAAAAGACATACATTGTCCAATTCCTAAAACCGTTATACAAGAACTCAACGTTTAAAATATATCATGACTAAAATCATATATGCAAACAGTGAAATTTATAACATTTCTAATCTGTATTCAAAAACATTACCGCACACCAACTCAAAAATACCTAATATTGGGTTATACATATTTGTGTATCTGTTTTTGGTTTTAGGCTAAATCTTTAGCCAATAGAATATCTTCAAGGGATCCATCTATTTATCAAAATCAATAATTTGTTAACAAAATGCATTCGTGCAGGTGCAAAAATCGAATATTTATCTGATCTGCATAAACCTTCCGTAAAAAAGACTCAATATTCACATTTCCCAAAAGCTGAAAACTTACTAGACTGTTTTTATGCTTTGGCGAATTTTCATGATTTTTAATCTTGCCTACCAAATGTTTGAGATCACGAACTCCTACCTTTTATCCACTTTTCATCGCCTCCAAATATTGAACAAACAGAACAACCACGGAGTCTTGTTGTAAATGTAATAATAAATATTTATCAACGTTTGCCATATGTATACTTTTCATGTAAGTTATATTCATATTTATGAGTATTGTATAGTTTAAAGACATGCCTTACCTAACTTTAAAATTGGTACATCTTTGAAATATATTTTGCTTAACACAATGTTTTTTGATAATTCTTTGCTGTAAAAATAATCAAGGATCTAACACGGTACACCATAGTTCTCAATAATACTAACCATTCGAGAAAAGGTTATGTAAGGAGGATGATGGAGCACAAATCAAAATAGATATGATTGCGGACTAAGATAACAAAAATTAGAGGCGGCAAAAATTGAATAGCCTACGGGCGGCAAATCGGTAAATTCGCCACTGCACTGAGTATTATCTATATAATATAATGTGAACTATATCTACCTCCAATTAGCTGCTACAATTATATCGGTTGTTCAATTCCCGTCAAATTAACCGAAACTAATGTTTATGGCCATATAAGCTGAAAATGCAGTTTCCTAGAAAGTGATCGAAAATTTAACAAATTTATGAACTGATGAAATCCACAATCATTATCAAATATCTAAAGACCAATGTTACACTGCATTTAACAGAAAACAGGACAAAATAATTATTATAGTTGTAGAAAAACCTACAGGTAGGAACTGCAATTTGTAAAATGACTGTATGAAAAATAAATTTAGCATAATAAGATTGTTACAGTGCGGGGTTAGCCACGTAACAAGAGTAGCAAATGCTACGGGCCATGCGCTCCAACACCTATCTGACAGTTAAACAAAATAAGTTTAGATAAGCGTACAATCTCTTACGTGCCTTAAACGCTAGGTGCTTAGGCTATGCTTCAATCACACCTGAAAATCTGAAACTCGTTTTCGTCACGTTAAATCGTAGGTATAGGTTGTATGATACCTATCACGAGAAACGTTGGTGTCAGAATCTACAACAATAATTTAAAGTTGTACCACATTTCTAAACATTGAGCGCTGGCCGCACAAGTTATGTGTTTGTACTACTTGCACTGCAC
>JARQZK010003168.1:20000-22500 GCA_030704885.1 Cynegetis impunctata | reverse complement strand
TTGGCTGATTCGCAATAAAATTAGCGGAATTTACAATTTGCTGCCATAGTTCCTGGCGAGTATTTATTGTTTGGGAGTATACCAGTGATTTCATATGCCCCAGAAATAGAAATCTAATGGATTACAATCGGGACTTCGAGGCGGCCACGGAAATTCACTACCTCTGCCAATCCAACGATGAGGAAATTTATTATCTAGATAATTCCGCACTATTGATGTATAATGGGGTGGTGCTCCATCGTGCATGAACCACATGTCTCTCCTTTGGTTAAGTGGCAATTGTTCTAGCTCATCGAAAAGTTTAGTTTGTAGAAACTCCAAATACGAATTACCATTTAAATTTTCAGGTAGTTCATATAGACCTAACAAACGGTCTCCGAGTATACCGCACCAAACATTAATTTTAAACTCGCGTTGAAAATGTGACTCACAATATAAATGAGGATTTTCAGTATCCCAACTGTGGCTATTCCTCCAGTTAAATATTCCTCTCCGTGTACAAGTAGCTTCGTCGCTAAAGATAACATTTTCATAAAAGTTCAGATTTTCATTTTTTTTATTTGCCATCGACTGAGCGAAATTCAATCTTGGCAGGAAGATCTCTTGGTAATAAGTTTTGTACTGGAGTAAAATGGTAAAGGTTTCAAATTTCCCTTTTTCAGTATTCTAAAAACTGTAGATTGGCTTACCCCAGTCATTGAAGATAAGCGACGAGTGCTAAGTTGTGGATTTTCTGCAATTCTCACTAATATGTCATCTTCCTGATCTACAGAAATATGTTTAGGTCGGCCCACATCACGTTTTGGCTTGAATTGTCCAGTCTCTCCTAATCTTCTAAAAATATTGCGAAAGGTTTGATGATTGGGCTGAACTCTATCTGGATACATTTCTCCATATCTTTGAGTAGCAGCAAGACAGGAATAATTTTCTTGTGCATAAACACAAAGCATATCGCGCATTTCAGTATTACAAAAAACATTAGGGCGCTGCATCTTCACTTAATCTGCTTTAAAAAAATTTATAACAGTCACAATCTTCATAGATAATATTGTCAACAACTGTCAGTTGTGACACCATCCTACTAGATCAAAATAATTATTTAAGACTTCCTCATATCTATTTCCAAATAAATGTGAACTGCATCTATTATGACATTAGACACATGCATAATAATTACTTAATTAACAATTCTATTACAAAAACACCAACATGATTGATACATAATTAAAATCAAAGTAATTATGCAGCCATATGTTCAACGTTAAATATCTCGAAAAATAGTGGCTATACTCCCAAACGAGAAATACTAGCCAGGAGCTATGGCAGCAAATTGTAAATTCCGCTATTTTTTTTGCGAATCAGCCAAACATATTTTTTAAAGTTAGAAGATCGTTCAACGAAAGAATGAAAAAACTTATTGAGGTAAACGGAGAGCATATTGAACATTTATTGTAAATTGTTTTCAAGTTTTGTTCATAAATTTGATATTCTTCCAAAATTTGTAAAGAAGATCTTCATAATTAAGTATTTATTTTGAACTTTTTTTATGTAGCGCTGGATATTTTTGTAGCTGTTATGTTTTAAATTGTTTGTTAATATTATTATAAATTTAAAAAAAATACCTAATAATTTTTTTTTTCAATTTAAATACATGCAATCGTATGACAAAAAACTCGATATGACTCGTACATAAAAATCAAAGGAATTGTGCAGCCATATGTTCAACGTTAAATATCTCGAAAAATAGTGGCTCTAGCGTTACGAAAAAAGAATACCTTATTTACAGAGAAAATATAGGAGAATCGAAAAATTATACTAAAATGACAATTCTGCCAGTGGCGTAGAATTTAGGAAACGAGAACTCTTCCCGTGCCCCTGCCGTACGCCACTGGTGATAGCGAGAAAGTCTTCTTTACTATTATTTGATGTGTCCCAAACTACTTTAACTTACTGCCAAATATCATAAAGAAATATCAAGCAGCATTGAAGTAATGAACAAAATTCATTTTTAATAATCGAAATAAAACACCCTGTAACTCAGTAAGGAGAAATATTTTATATGAGCAAATTGGGTTAGATCTTCATATTTTGGGCTCAAAATTCTCCCGTTAAAATATTTACACGTATTAATGAATCACCCTGTATATATATATATATATATATATATATATATATATATATATATATATATATATATATATATATATATATATATATATATATATATATATATATATATATACAGGGTGACCCAGAGCTACGTAATCGGTCCATAACTTTTTTGTCATTGAAGATATCGATATGAAATGTTCAGAGCAAATATTACCTGACTAAGTCTATTTATCAAAATTATTTTGAAGAAAATTGCACTTTCGGTTTTGCCGGAAATGATATCAACTTTGTCATTTCAAATGGAATATCCTGTATATTTTTTGATTTTCAACTTTCTTATGTAATTTATAATAAAACTGTCATGACATTTTTTTTACCTAAAATGAAC
>JARQZK010003168.1:0-15000 GCA_030704885.1 Cynegetis impunctata | reverse complement strand
AACGTGAATACATGCAAGAACGCATAAGATTTCTACATAAAATAGCGGCGGCAAAAAGAAACACTCCCAAATAGTACCTTCCATCAACCAACTCTGAGTTCAAATTTTAAGCCTTTCAACTATATTTGAAGATGCGAGGAATGTTTATTAATCGATCAATAAAATGGGTGTTATCGTAAATTTCTCAGTTTTCAGTGGTGTTAAACAATATGATACAATATATTGTTTATTTGTATATATATATATATATATATATATATATATATATATATATATATATATATATATATATATATATATATATATAATATATATATATATATATATATATATATATATATATATATATATATATATATATATATATATATATATATATATATATATATATATATATATATATATATTCTTAGATTTTCAATGTCGCATATTGTAACAAATCCTTATTTTCTTCCTGAATTATTTTCATCCATCGTATAACTACCGGCCAAAATTAAATAATTTTTTAATTGAAAGTGTGAGAAATATGGCATGAATCACTTGATTTATATGCAAGAATAAAAAAAAATCTAGAATACATTGGCGGAAAAACATTTTATAGGTACTTTTAAATTGTCAAACAGATGTTGTGCAATATTTCATACAGGCTACATATTTTGGAAAAATAATAATATTTGAACATACCTGTGTGGATTCTGATGTGTCCTTTAAGTTGCCCATTATTAGAAAATCCAACGTCACAATGCGGACACTTGTATTTTTTTGGTCTCTTTTTTTTAGAGTTCAAAATTTTGGTTTGTTGTTCTTGTTCCAGAACTCTCACGTATTCTTCTAATGCATAACCATGCGCCAAACTTTCCAATAAAATTGGATCATGTGAAGGTGTTCCTAAATTCTGAGCGATATTGGTTGGTGTTAATTCTGTAGAAAAGCTATAATTTGAGTAGAGAGGCACCCTATTGAAAATTTGATGAGAAATTCGTTCGAAATTGTCACAAGACAGTTTCGAAGAATCCAAACTTCTTGGTGAACTTTCGGAAGAAACTGGATTACATCTCCGATGCATGCCAACTTCATTTAATTCTTTGCTGATATTAACAAAAGGTTCCAGAAGTGATTTGTTAATAGATTTTTCATATGGTTCATGTTTATTTTCTTCGTTCTTGAATTCTTTTTCTTTTTGAATATCATCCTCAGTCGTCGTGGAAACTGTAGAATCTTGATTTTCAAGATCCCAAGGTCTAAAAATTCGTGAAAGCCTTTCGATATTTTGATTTCTGCACATTTCTCCGATGAACATGTCGATGCACTTAACGAATAAAGCAAAATAAATTTAAAGCTTAGAATAGGATATATAAGTCAGTGAAAGGGGCTGGCTTTTTGGCAAGTGGGGATGGCTACTGCAACAATACATAATAGCCCTCCGTATTTATTGAATGAAATGGATCTTTTCGGGGACTATCACCCTTATGTCGTTAGTATTGTGAAGAAGGGTGGTTTGGAGGTTTTGTTTAGGGGATAAGTGTTACCATTTTTGCACGGTTGTCTTTTTAAATTCTGCTATTTGTGGTCGGATTTACTTGTTATCTCTACTCTAAGTGAGATTTCAACATGGGTAATCCTTTTGTTGAAAAGATTTTGATATTTTCGTTGACATATAGACAGAAGTCTTGAAATTAAATTTCGTTGAGTGAAGAACGTTGAAAAGTTATGAAGTAGTGACAAGTAATTTAATATATAAATAAAGATAAATATATATATATATATATATATATATATATATATATATATATATATATATATATATATATATATATATATATATATATATATATATATATATATATATATATATATATATATATATATATATATATATATATATATATATATATATATATATATATATATATATATATATAAATATATATATATATATATATATATATATATATATATATTTTATATATATATATATATATATATATATATATATATATATATATATATATATATATATATATATATATATATATATATATATATATATATATATATATATATAGTGTGACCCATTTTTAATGGAAACACTGTGAAACCTTGTAAAATTTGAAGTTGTTAACCGATTGCACCCATACTCTTTTTGAAATGTCAAGTACTAAAAGGTCTACCTTGGGATAAAATAAGAAATGTTTAATCTAATTTTCAGGGTATACTATGATATTTTTAATGAGTCGAAATTGGGGATTTTTTTATTAGCGATTTTTTCATTGGAAAATTCACCAGGCTACTGGATTCAGCGTGTCCCTAAATAGGTATGACCAAAATTTCATAATATATTCATTCATTACAAAGTTATGAGAACTCAAAATTTGAAAACTCACACTTAACAGTCACGAATGAACACTCAATATCAGCAGATAGCCATAGAAATATTTTTTGTTGATTTGCGTGAAAACTTGAATGTAATTCCGTTATTATCCGTGAAAATATTTACGCTATTTTATTGTTGAAATCATAAAAATAATATTTCTATGGCTATCTGTTGATATTGGGTGTTTTTTTTGTGATTGTTAACTGTGAGTTTTCGAATTTTGAGTTCTCATAACATTGTTATGAATGAATATTTTTTTATGGAATTTTGGTCATACCTATTTAGGGGCACGCTGAATCCAGTGGCGTGGTAATCTTTTCAATAAAAAAATCGCTATGTTGTGTGTGTAGAATTCGTAATAGTTCTCACAAATCACTTTTATCTTATTTTAAATAATTTTGTATAATGTAGTACAGTTTAATAAATATATATATATATATATATATATATATATATATATTTATATATATATATATATATATATATATATATATATATATATATATATATATATATATTATATATATATATATTTATATATATATATATATATATATATATATTATATATATATATATAATTATTTATTCGAATTGTTGTTGCCTGTGAACTATTTCTAATCTCTTGATAATTATTAGCAATAACAGGCTTGTTGAATCTTAAAAAACTTGATTTTATTGAAAAGGTTGACGTTTCGCCACGACATTCGTGGCGAAACGTCAACCTTTTCAATAAAATCAAGTTTTTTAAGATTCAACAAGCCTGTTATTGCTAATAATTATCAAGAGATTATATATATATATATATATATTTATATATATATATATATATATATATATATATATATAAATATATATTTATATATATATATATATATTTATTTATATATATATATATATATATATATATATATATATATATATATATATATATATATATTTATATAGTATAGCGTCGAGAAATGGGAATTCAAAGATCCGGAGCTTCGATAATCCGGATTCAACCAATAAAAATGTGAAAATTTCAGACTTTTCTGAAGATCTCTGACAATTTGTAGGTGAACAGTATATATTCTGTTAAATAGTGTTTCTATTACAAATAAACATATGATTGCTATGTAATTATATACTTACTTATACTGTAAAATTTTTTATGTTGTACAAATACATACATAATTATTTTAACTATCTGCCCCAATTACTTAAGCCAAAGAGTGTCTAATTAGTGGGTTCAGCAAGATTTTTTTTGTTTACTCTATGGACTTACAGTTGAACGCCGTTTCGGAATAGCCGGCAAACGGTCTTGTGAACACTGGACATTCCTCAACTACCTAATTTATTATTTAACCACTGAAACTCATAGACATCAACAAACATCCACACCTAACCCAGGATTCAAACCCAGTACGACGACTGCCCTACATATGATCACCTAATCTCTGATACTCCACAAGATGCAGGTAGATATTTTTTTTAAATTAATGCATCTATCAGCACCTTTTGTTTATTTTGAAAATCCGCACACTTCGATAAGCTGAGCATGGTCCGGCCACAATTAATACGGTTATCGACGCTATATATATATATATATATATATATATATATATATATATATATATATATATATATATATATATATATATATATATATATATATATATATATATATATATATATATATATATATATATATATATATATATATATATATATAGATGTATATATATATATAATCTTTTGATAATTATTAGCAATAACAGGCTGGTTGAATCTTAAAAAACTCAATTTTATCAAAAAATTGATGCCTCACCACGACATTCGAAATTGAAATTTCTTTGACATTTATTGTTTTGAAATAATTGAATAAACAGGGCTGCTTTGAATATGCTATTCAGTCTAATATTTATATTCAAAATTGTAATTATTAGATGGTAAGGGAAACCAAAGAAACCTTTACCTACGTAATGTTTGAAAATAATAATAATAGGGTTCTATTTATCTAACAACAAAGAAATTAGTTATGAGAAAACATTAAAGAAGTGGAGTAGAATTATCGGTATAGTACGCTTATATGGAAGCAGCCGTTGACACGTGTTTCGGACTCTTTGGTCCTCATCAGAACGGCGTAGCTAAGTATTGGATTGAAAATTTGGAGATGAAAATAGTTTAATAAATAAAATCCTCTGTTATGGAAGAAAATCACTTATTTGTGGTTTATTGTTTGAACTCTCCGGTATGGGAGATTTGGTCAAACTTTGCCACGAAGGCGATTAATTCCATCCGAGAGATCTCAGAAAGAGTAAATTAATATTAAAAAAGAAAATTAGTTTTGGGAAAATATTAAACAAGTAAAGCAAAAATTATCGGTATAGTTCGTTTATATGGAAGTAGCCGTTTTTAATGAAATTTTTATAATAAAATCCTCTGTTATGGAAGAAAATCACTTATTTGTGGTTTATTGTTTGAACTCTCCGGTATGGGAGATTTGGTCAAACTTTGCCACGGAGGCGATTAATTCCATCCGAGAGATCTCAGAAAGAGTAAATTAACATTAAAAAAGAAAAATAGTTTTGGGAAATATTAAACAAGTAAAGCAAAAATTATCGGTATAGTTCGTTTATATGGAAGTAGCCGTTTTTAATGAAATAATTTATTTATTTAGAATTTACAGTTTAAAACTCTCAGCTACGCCGTTCTGATGAGGACCAAAGAGTCCGAAACACGTGTCAACGGCTGCTTCCATATAAGCGTACTATACCGATAATTTTTCTCCACTTCTTTAATTTTTTCCCATAACTAATTTCTTTGTTGTTAGATAAATAGAACCCTATTATTATTATTTTCAAACATTACGTAGGTAAAGGTTTCTTTGGTTTCCCTTACCATCTAATAATTACAATTTTGAATATAAATATTAGACTGAATAGCATATTCAAAGCAGCCCTGTTTATTCAATTATTTCAAAACAATAAATGTCAAAGAAATTTCAATTTCGAATGTCGTGGTGAGGCATCAATTTTTTGATAAAATTGAGTTTTTTAAGATTCAACCAGCCTGTTATTGCTAATAATTATCAAAAGATTAAAAATAGATCACAGGCAACAACAATTCGAATGAATATATATATATATATATATATATATATATATATATATATATATATATATATATATATATATATATATATATATATATATATATATATATATATATATATATATATATATATATTTATATATATAAACTTTTGTCTGTCTTGTATTGTTAACAACTTGTCTTTTCTTAGAAATAATAGGCCATCAGTTTCTTTTGTTAAAAAATGTTCAATATGTTGATATCTCGGTAGATATACAAGATAGACGATCATTAATTTAGCATAAGGCCGAATGAAGTCAACTCTTAATGAAAGGCAGAATATCTCATGAAAAAATAATTAGAAACAGAATTGAAGACAATACAATACAAGAAGTTAATTTTCTCAATAGAAATAAGGAAGTGCTTATTAGGACATATTTCAAATTTCAAAACAGGTTGATTATATCAAAGTATAATTCGATAAATTATTTTAATTTCAAGTGGGTTAATTTGATGAAGAGAGCTAATATGCTTTTCACTATCATAATTTACGAAGATGTATTTTGAAGATATTATTTGGATATGAAGTCTACACAAAATCTATCACCAAAAAAAAATTGTTTATTCATTATATCCATTTTTCGTGGATTGGTCTTGCATTTGAAGCTGAAATACTTCTCAATAATGAAAAGTCTATCATCTGAATATTCAGTTGAAATAATTTTATTTACACAAGCGTAAAATATCAGCCAACGCAGTATTATGATATTACTTTCTTATGCATGTATATTATACCGCTTTTTAGTAGTAAGTATATTCGAACTATGCATAACTTAAGAAAGGATAGAAGTTTCATAATTGAAATGTGTTATTCACCATCTGGATAAAAGTTATTAGACTAATAATCATATTATTTAGAATAATTCGAACGCCGTGTAGTTTTGATAAATAACCGATGATACAATGGTTGTTTTTTTGAAATTGAACTCGGCATCCATTGGTTTTAGAAGAAATATTCGACTTTGAATGCAAATCGATATTCACAAATTAGTATTAATATTTATACAGCAATTTTTAGCGATTTGTTTATGAGTTGACATATTAAGATTGATCAGCCTTGTTTGCCATTTACAATGTTGACATATTCGTAAAAATATTACAAAGGGGTGAATCCATCGATCACTGCCTTAGTAGATACATTTCACTGACAGTTGAGAAAATGCAACATATTCGACTTTTAGAAAGGCAGTTGCTACTTAAATTAAAAATATTTCAATTTTTGAATGAAGAAATACAAAGAATGTTATTTAATGAATACGTTATAAAATATTTAACAAAAGGGATGTCAATAATTTTCAGAACGTAAGATGTAGATGAATACTGCTTTCATTATCTCCATATATTTCTGTTGTTCTTAATCCATTTTTTCACAATTACAAGTATGATATATCCCGTAATGCATTTGTGAAATTCATTCTGTCGTTTCAAATCAGTGAGCAAAGATCATATATGAAAAAAAATTAATTGTTTAATATATATATATATATATATATATATATATATATATATATATATATATATATATATATATATATATATATATATATATATATATATATATATATATATATATATATATATATATCTATATATACATACACTCAGCACAAGAGTCTCTATACCTATACCTCTATCATTTGCCAACGGATTCTGAATTAACAATTTGAACAAGACCCAATGATAATCATATTGATAATAATTTTTGTTATCGTAAATCAATATTTGGTCCACGAAAAACCAAGACAGAGGTACAAATGATGAACTAAAATGAGAAAGAAATTGCAATTCCAAACAAAAATAGTATTACATACATATTCGTCTTTCACACGAATTTGTTCTTAATCTTATTATACGCAAAATCACCTGCACTGTAAAAGGCTTTTAGTTATAACAAATTTTCAACGAATTTTCCAAGCGTAACTGATCCAATTGACCTTACCGCAAATGATAAAGTAGTTTAAAAGTCTAATGGCTTGTTATAATTCTGAAGATTCAAACTTGGCTAGTCTGTGCTTTGGTATACATGAAAATTTCCTCATTTATGGTAACGAAATAATGAATTTCTAAAAAATCAGTAAATTGAATTTCGATTTCTTTCACATAAGTATATCAAGCATTTGTATATATGAATACAATGAACAGTCAAAATACATTTATCCACAAACAGCAGTTTAAAAGTATCCATCGGCGTCAAGTTATACAATAATTGCCAAACAAGTTTTTCAGTCAAAATCACTCTATTTGCATCAATAGAGTTAACCAGTAGCAAAATATTATACGCAATATCGTAATGAAATAACTGATAATAAGTTTTAATAATAATATGTATGCGCAACGAGTCCCTAGTACAGGTTCATTATTCATCTGCCCAAATAACTGTGCATTCATCTTTTTTATTAACTCAAGCTATCTAGAATGATATATTTTTCCTTCTTCAGGGGCAGCAACAAGCAAATTCGAAAAGAAAAATTGTCAAACAGGTACTACATGTAAACTCTCGAATTGAGGTTAAAATTCAAAGATGTTAAAATTCAAACACATAATAACCTAGAGGTTATCTACCGAATATTCAATACAGGGCATAAAATCTAGAGCAAGGAAGATGAACCAAGTTCGTATTGATATATGTCTGTAAATGAAGTGGTAAAACCAATAACACTCATAGGTAAGAAAAGTATTAACAGAACGGAACACTTCAGCGCAGAAACTCATGGGTTATTACGTTTTAGAATTTTAACATCTTCGGATTTAAAACTCAAGTCGTGAAATATAGTCATACCTAATTGATATTCTATTACTTTCCATGAACCATTAGCTGCTCCTGTTGAAGGGATAGTATAATATTCTCGAAAGCTTGAGTTAAGGGAAAGCTCATTTCAATCACGAATGCAATCCTAAATATATGTTCTCTTTGTTATATATATATATATATATATATATATATATATATATATATATATATATATATATATATATATATGAATATATATATATATATATTATATATATATATATATATATAATATATATATATATATATATATATATATATATATATATATATATATATTATATATATATATATATATATATATATATATATATATATATATATATATATATATATATATATATATATATAAAATATATATATATATATATAAATATATATATATATATATATATATATATATATATATATATATATTATATATATATATATATATATATATATATATATATATATATATATATATATATATATATATATATATAATCTCTTGATAATTATTAGCAATAACAGGCTTGTTGAATCTTAAAAAACTTGATTTTATTGAAAAGTTGACGTTTCGCCACGACATTCGTGGCTTTATCAAAACTTTTGAGAAAAAATTGAAATTTCTTTGACATTTATTGATTTGAAAAATTTCTATAGAAACAGACTACTGTTTCACTAAAATTTTTTTCGGCTGTGGCCGTTCTTTGTTATTTATTACGTGCTATTCAGTCCAATATTAACATTTAAATTTGTTATTATTAGATGGTAAGGGAAACCACAGAAACCTTTACCCACGTAATGTTCGAAATAGGTCCAAATTATTTTGATTTTGAAGAGTCAAAGAATAATAATAATAGGGTACTATTTATCTTTTTTTTCAAAAATTTCTCATTGCGGCTGTGGCCGTCTTCAGTTATTAATTACGTGCTATTCAGTCGAATATCAACAGACAGGTCCGTTGATATTAGATGGGAAGGGAACCACAGAAACCTTCACCCACGTAATGTACAAAATAGGTTTAAAATATTTGATTGTTGTCTTTAAAAAGACATTACTTGTGATTTTGGAGATCACATGTTCTAAACTATATCTTCTTTCTAGAAAAATTGAAAATTCTAGATGTTTAGATTTTGTCTAAGAAGATGAGTTGTTGTGGTTAGAATTTGTTTGTTGAATTAAATCTGCGTATTTTGAACTTAAATGTTTGATATCTGTTCTATCATTTACGACTTCATTTAAATTTTTTTGAATATGTAACATTTCTAAAATTTCTCTGCGTTTTTGATCTTTTTCTATTTCTAAAATTTTTGTGCTATTAAAGTTGAAAGTATGATTCTCATTGTTTTTATGTTTTATTAGTGCTGTGGTTTGTGTTCTGGTATATTTGTGTGCTTTTAATCTTTCTTCTAAATTTTGAAAAGTTTGTCCTATATATGATTTATTACAATTATTACAGGGTATACTATAAACAACATGAGATTTTTGCAGAAGAGGTGTTTTACTTTTTAATTTAGAATATATTTGTTTAATTTGATTTTGTGCGGTATGGGCTACTTTAATATCGTGTGGATTTAAAATTTGTGAAATTTTATTACTTAAATGAGGAATATATGGAAGAGGAATATATTTTTTGTTTATATTTTCTTTTTTTGATGTTTCTAATGTGTTGTACAGTTTATGAATTCTATTTTTAGTGATTTTCTATATAAGTAATAAAATTTCACAAATTTTAAATCCACACGATATTAAAGTAGCCCATACCGCACAAAATCAAATTAAACAAATATATTCTAAATTAAAAAGTAAAACACCTCTTCTGCAAAAATCTCATGTTGTTTATAGTATACCCTGTAATAATTGTAATAAATCATATATAGGACAAACTTTTCAAAATTTAGAAGAAAGATTAAAAGCACACAAATATACCAGAACACAAACCACAGCACTAATAAAACATAAAAACAATGAGAATCATACTTTCAACTTTAATAGCACAAAAATTTTAGAAATAGAAAAAGATCAAAAACGCAGTGAAATTTTAGAAATGTTACATATTCAAAAAAATTTAAATGAAGTCGTAAATGATAGAACAGATATCAAACATTTAAGTTCAATATACGCAGATTTAATTCAACAAACAAATTCTAACCACAACAACTCATCTTCTTAGACAAAATCTAAACATCTAGAATTTTCAATTTTTCTAGAAAGAAGATATAGTTTAGAACATGTGATCTCCAAAATCACAAGTAATGTCTTTTTAAAGACAACAATCAAATATTTTAAACCTATTTTGTACATTACGTGGGTGAAGGTTTCTGTGGTTCCCTTCCCATCTAATATGAACGGACCTGTCTGTTGATATTCGACTGAATAGCACGTAATTAATAACTGAAGACGGCCACAGCCGCAATGAGAAATTTTTGAAAAAAAAGATAAATAGTGCCCTATTATTATTATTATTCTTTGACTCTTCAAAATCAAAATAATTTGGACCTATTTCGAACATTACGTGGGTAAAGGTTTCTGTGGTTTCCCTTACCATCTAATAATAACAAATTTAAATGTTAATATTGGACTGAATAGCACGTAATAAATAGCAAAGAACGGCCACAGCCGAAAAAAATTTTAGTGAAACAGTAGTCTGTTTCTATAGAAATTTTTCAAATCAATAAATGTCAAAGAAATTTCAATTTTTTCTCAAAAGTTTTGATAAAGCCACGAATGTCGTGGCGAAACGTCAACTTTTCAATAAAATCAAGTTTTTTAAGATTCAACAAGCCTGTTATTGCTAATAATTATCAAGAGATTAGAAATAGTTCACAGGCAACAACAATTCGAATAAATATATATATATATATATATATATATATATATATATATATATATATATATATATATATATATATATATATATATATATATATATAAAATTAGGAGATTGTGGTGTTGTCGACCGTACAATGAATTAAATACTGTGAATTTATCGGGAGGCGGTCTGTAGGAAAAATAAAACTATTACGTTCCCGTTAACTCAATACTTCGTCACTCAAGTTTGTGACTTCATCAGGAGTACACTGGAATGAAATAAAATTACATAATATCAAACACATACAAGGAACACATTACTCTACAACTCTAGGTTTTTTAATGTGTTCCTTGCATATGTTTGATATTATGTAATTTTATTTCATTCCAGTGTACTCCTGATAAAGCCACAAACTTGAGTGACGAAATATTGAGTTAACGTAACGTAATAGTTTTACTTTCCCTACAGATCGCCTCCCTATAAATTTATAGTAGTTATATAATATATATATCTTTATATATATATATATATATATATATATATATATATATATATATATATATATAATATATATATATATATATATATATAATATATATATATATATATATATATATATATATATATATATATATATATAATATATTATTATATATATATATATATATATATATATATTATATATATATATATATATATATATATATATATATATATATATATATATATATATATATATATATATATATATATATATATATATATATATATATATATACCTATATATATGTATATATATATATATATATATATATATATATATATATATATATATATCAATATATTTCGAAAAAATAAAGTGTGCTTGTTTTTAATAAATAACTTAAACACCAATTGAAATTTTTGAAATCTTATACAGAGATTCAAAATGTCCAGGAAATTTCCTAAAAGGAAGTCTGGCTCAGAGGAGAGGAAAAAAAAGGAAACATACGTGTTTCATTCCTGCCTGAAGTATGTGTCAGGGAGGCGGGCAGCTTGAGTTTGGGATTAACTCCATCAGCCAGATCAGAGGATACATTTGTATCTACAAGTGCATTAAGAATAGGTGAGACGGGATAATTATGGAACATAGGAAGTGTGGATAGGGTTCAGAGGATTAATACTGGCCCAGCATTCGCCTTATGAGTTTGCAAGCAGTGACTTACATTACCATGAGGAAACCTCTGAAAAAACTCATGGCAGACCACTGGCTTAGAGCTATAGGATCAATATTTATACTTTTTTCAGGAGTGTGAATATACGGCCAAAAATGGTACTCTGGCTTGCGCATGTCACGCCCATTTGGGATACTTCGAAAATAAAAATTATTCAAACATATTGAATATGCCAATTAGGAAATGAAAAAGTTCAGGCATTTACTGTATTGCTAAATGAATAGGTAATGATCCACCGGCAAATAATTTCATAGCTCTTTTTCAATTAGTTATGCAATAACTAACTCATAATTTTTTGCTGTTTGAGCATGAACATTGCAAGTATGATAATTAATTAACTATAAATCTGATATTTTTTTTCTCGAAAGACTCAGAACAGATCCCTGCTGAAAAATTTCAGTTTTCATGTTTTTATGAACAAATTATGTAGTTGCAAATTTAGAAAGTATTTTTAATATAAAAAAATAATAATAAATAACGCATCATAGAGATTATTGAAATTTATTTTCCAACTACGTAAATTGTTAAGAGAAAACAGGAAAATAAAATATTTTTAATTTTTTCAAAGGCAATCTATTTTGATCCCTTTCAAGAATAGCTCCAAGAAAGGAACATATTAACAGTTTAACAATTATCACACTTGCTTTGTTCATATTCAAGCAGCTTAAAATTATTAGTCAACTAAGTAATTGAAAAATCACGATAAAGATTTTCTGATGGCGTGTCATTATTCATTTACCTATCCAGTTTCTGAAATTTTTCATTTCCTAATTGTCATAGTCAATATTTTTAAATATGTTTAAATAATTTTAATTTTCGGAGTTTCCCAAATGGGCGTGACATGCGCAAGAATACCACACAATGACTGCAAGTAATATAAAAAGTAGTCCCGTACGGGGTAGAATTGTTATTGTTGCTATTCGATTCAATGATTGATGAATGTTACTTATATTGGGGAACAACTGAAAGATAATTTTAGTTATTATAATATCCGCATTTACCAATTTAATATGGAGGGGTGCCTCAGTTTTTGGTAGATATATTGATTTGAAAAAATCAGTTTATTAACGAAGTATATAGTTTTGATATGAAATAAAATAAATAATTTTCATCTTTAGGTATGAGTCAATTATATTAAATAGGAAAACAAAGAAAATTTGATATCTGACGTGTTATTCCTTTTACAGAAAGAAATACTGTGTATGGCATACAGTTCTTCATCGATTAGTTTCAGATGTATAATATTTCACTCAAATACAGAATTGAATTTCAAAATTCGCTAACCGCAATTCAAAATCAATCTGGCCTGAAGCGTGCCGTGAAGATTCGTTTTACACTCATTCACTAACCACACATCAAATTTCTACCGCCCAGGTACGAAGTCGGATCTATTCACAAATAATATTTATACATTCTATTGTTAGCTCTTGTACACTTCTTATTACACACAAGGGGATCAATTCAACGAAGATAGCAGCATAATATCTCCTTTTGACTTTATATGTCACCTTTAAGATGAAGGTTTCATGTGAAGAATAGGCAATATATCAATTTCAATGGGATACGGAGTTTACGGTTGGCATCAGAATACGTGAACCAATGTTAAGAATTTGCAATATATATATATATGAATATTTTTTTTTCAAAATGTAGCATTTTCGTTATTAGGTCACTCTAATTAATACCATTTAGGTGTCATGCAAATAGTCTATGAAGGTTCCGACCATTCTATGACTTTCGATTAAATTGCGGTCAACATATTGGATGCGCCAAAGGTATTGCTGGATCAATTATACTTGTAACCACGCCTTCCTCATAATTTGTTGGTGCTAATGATTTAGTTTTCAAATATTTATGTGACCTTTCATGTCAGTTTAAAGTTCCTTCGATTGTGAATCACCCTGTATATATATATTCATATTTATTCATTTATATATATATATATATATATATATATATATATATATTATATTATAATAAAGTATATATATATATATATATATATATATATATATATATATCTACATATATATATATATATATATATATATATATATATATATATATATATATATATATATATATATATATATATACATTTGGATTGGTTTTGTATCTGTATATTATAGATTGTTGGGATTTTTCATAGTATAACAGACACATGAACAAAATGAACAACATGAAACATGATGAAACCACACAAGAATTGACCAATAACCTCAAAAAATCAAGAAAATTCATAAGGGAAAACCCACAAATCACAATAACACGCGCGGACAAGGGAAACAAAACAGTAATTATGGACACAAATACGTATGATACAAAAATGTCCGACTTACACAATGATATTCACACATATAAGTCAATTAAAAAAGACCTCACCACAACAATACAGAGGGAAAACAATACAATAGTCAAGAACTGGGAAATGAAAAACATGATACCACCAACAACTGCCACAGCACTGATAACACACAACAGCCTACCACCCAAAATATATGGCTTACCTAAAGTTCACAAAGAAAACATTCCACTCAGACCCATTGAAGCATACACTCAGTCAACACTATACAAACTATCTAAATTTTTATCCTCAGTTCTTGACAATGTTGTGAATAAAAACCCATATACCATAAAAAACTCCTTCATATTAAAAAAGGAAATAGACCAAGTAGTACTAACTGAAAAGT
>JARQZK010003167.1:22500-36939 GCA_030704885.1 Cynegetis impunctata | reverse complement strand
ATAAGTTATTAGAATTATTTTCCCTGTTTATTTCTACGGCTCCCAAAAGTTCAATCGCAATCCTTTACTTTCTCTAGTAGTCTAGTCAACAAGTGTTTTCTTGTTCAACAATTGTATGCAGTCTCGGAAAAATAAAAGCAAGTTCATGTTTTGGATGAAGTTCCCCTAGCGAAAATTGTGAAACTTATAAACAAATTACTGAATGAAAAATAGTGGGATTTGATTTTCTGCAAATATCTTAAAAGCTGATTGGGATTTTTGATATCTAAAAAAAAATTCAAGTAGAGGGGGAAATTTCCAAGAAGAAAGTCTTGTCCCACGGAACTGCAGGATCAATATTTATAATTTTCTCAGAGGGGTAAAATACGGCTGAGAACGGGTAATCTGGCTTGGTAATCTATACCAAAAATGAAAATTGAGAAATGAAGAAATACAGTCACTTACTGGATAGCTGAAACAATGATAATCTGGCGCCAAAAAAATTTTATCGCGATTTTACAATTAGTTATGCAATAGTTATTTAATTATTTTTGCTATTGCAAGTGTGATAACTGTTTAACTATAGATATGATTTACTTAAATGCTTAGTGTTCAGTTTTTTTCAAAAATTAATATTGAAATTAATATTTATTTTCAGTTATTTCATAATTTTTCTTGGTTTACGTATTTTGAGATCTTCATTTAATTCTGCCAATTAATAAAAGTGCAATTATTGAAATGATATGATACAAGCAGTGAGAAATGTTTATGTTCGGTATACACTTTATTTCTTATTCTTGCCCTGAAAATGCCAAGTGAAATTTTTATAATCTCAAAATTGACCCTCATACATAAAGGATTCTGCGCTTCTCTGTTATCAAACCAAAATTGGAAGCCAAACTTTAAGAGTATACATTGAAATTCTGATCTCAAAGGGAATAAAGAATGAATACTGGACTTTCGAAAAGTCAGGAAATATTTTCACACAAATTCAAGCACAAATGTGTTTCATTTAATATTTAAATTCAAGCAGAATGTTTGACATGCCTAAAGTACCTAACAAAAACAGTTAATTAAGCTTTAGAACTTTGAATGTATACTTGTAAGATCATTTAAATTTATAAATATAGAATATTTGTATGGTAGCTACAAACTTTCTACTCTCAAATCGGAGAGATAAACTATGCTGAACAAGATTATTTTATAACTTTATTATTATACCTTGTCTGAGTAATTGATCTTTCTTATGTTACTTATGTACTTATGTAAAAATAAGAATTAGTCTTCATAATGGAATAGTTAAACTGAACATGTTTGCACTACGTTAATATTCAATTTATATTGAAACGATGAACCAAGTGTTTATTTCAATTGTTAGTTATAAATACGTCAAAAATTGATATATTATATTAATTTAATTAATAATTCATTAATAACTTCGTAAGTTTGAGGTAAATATTTTACATTCGTCAATAATCAAATATTGAGGTTATTAGAATTGATGATATTTTTTTATTGGACATATGTCTCAAAAAAAAATGTTTTCAATTCAATCATAAATTTTTTGAACAATCTAGAGTTCTGGCTATGGATTTCCACTTAATATGCTTCTTGTAGAAATTTTAATGGTAATAAAGAGAACTCAATATTCTAACCTACTAGACCTGTGCATATATGTTTTTGGCATAGATATGTTATGGATATAATTGCCTGATTGAAGGCACCGCGAGAGAACTAGAACTACATAAGTTTCGAATTATATTAATAGCGTAAATACGCAGATATAACATTCAAATAAGACAAATAAATGTATCGAAAAAGAAACTATTTAGATTTAACTTTTTTTTATGATAATAACATATTGATTTTTGATATCTGCTTTCACATGAATATTCAGCCTTTAACTCAATGATTCATAGAGCATTTTCAATTCGATTTTCCATACCAAATTTGGAAAAATAAAATTCTACTATCAAAACAATTGTTTCAAATAGTAGATTCAATCCAAGTATGATAGATAACATGATTAAAAAAAAAAGTATTCAATTAGTGGACAACAACATATATCCTCAATCGAACGTAGAATTAGTGGACAACAACATATATCCTCAATCGAACGTAGAATAGGTCTGAAAAATTCATATCATTAACTTATTTCGGCCTATTAAAATCATTATATAACTCATGTATGAATAAGCCAATAGAATCCGTGAATTTTGCATAACGACGTAGTATAGATAAGTGAATATACCCTTGACGACGTGATATAATCGTTTTGGTGTTTCGCCTCGTGTCAAAATGTATATATATTTTCATATTCACGGTGTTTTGACGTTTGTCAAAAAAAAAATAATATTTTTTATTCGTTATATAATCGTAACGAATACCACTCGAGCAATCGAAAATAATCGATTATACTGACCTCGTCACTCGGCGTATTTTTTTAAAACACCACTCGAGCTGCGCTCTCGTGGTGTTTCGCAAAATACGTCTCGTGACTCGGTAGTATAATCGATTATTTTCGATGCTCTTGTGATATTATTACTGATAATTGATAATGTCATACGTATATGTAAAATCAAAATTGCTTTCATACTATAAATTTTCACTTCAAAATTTGAGGGTTCAGAAGTTTACAATTTGATTTTTGCTGTATTCAATGGTGGGCGAATAGGTAAGATTCAAAGGAAAACAACAATTTTTTTTGATAAATAAAACAGATTTAACGATTTTAAACCTTTATCGCGAACACCATACCCGTTTCTATATATAAATAATTCCAAATTACCAGAAACAGCCAAATTGAGTTATTTAGAATCATCAGAAATCTGTAAATCAATCATAATACATACGATAGTATCTTGCTGAATGACCAGATTGACTTGATTAAATCACCTATATTTGATATATTCAAACAGTAATTTATTCCAAGAATATTTGGATTATTAAACTGGAAACTCCATTTTAATTACCAGTCCATTATGTATTTTCTCCAGAACTCGTTATATCTAATAACTCAACCAGAATTTCTTCTCCTCCTGGATAGGCACTACCTACCTGTAAAAGAAAGAAATATTTTCTATATTAAGTTTTAAACTCAATTTGCCGGATAATGATTGCATGACTGAAATTGCAATAGCAGGATATAATTTTCAATATTTAGTGAAAATAAACGGAGTAGAATAAAGTTTTTGGTTGTGTTCATAAAAATTCTATATTGTGGAACAAATTCATGTAGGATGTAAATAAGCACTGTCAAATTTCTTTAAGTAGCCTAGAAGCAAGGTTCAAATTCCGCAGTGTTTTTCCTTATTAAACATCGATGGTAACAAATTTTTGAGATCAACACAGTACAGTTGGGGAGGGGGGCGATCACACAACGGCGCTCCTCTCCCCGACAGTAAAAATTACAAATCTTTATTTCGAATAAACTACTTAAATTATAACAAAAACATGGGTTTTTATGTACAGGGTTGGCAAATTTTGATGTTCGTATGGGGTATCTCGGTAACTATAGGAGATACAAGAAGATGGAGGGCCCATTCTCCTGCTATAGTCTCTTGTTTTCAAGTTATAAACAAAAGTTCGTTTTCTGGACTTTAAGACAAGTGTGAATATCATGGTTGTTTGTGAAGTTACGGGTTACTTTTCCATTCTTGAGGCATTTTTTTCTGTGTAATCTAGTGGCGTCGAGAAAATTTGAAGAAAAGGGCACTTTCGAGTTATGGCCTAAATATGTTTTTTTAATGGGAATAATATTTGGCTGTTATTTGGTTGGAACGGAATTTTTCCCCTTTCTAACGATGTATCATATATCGGGTCGCTTTTGATATATTAGCGAAAATAATATTTTTCTACATTACTTTCTACGTTTTTATACGCATTTCAAGTAGGCGGGTGTCGAAGATAGAATTTGTCCATTTCTTTTCGTCATAATATCAATTATTTAAATCGTAAAAGTCTGATATGATCTTTCAGAAAGCTTTATTCGAAGCAATTACAGTTGACATATTGCATCTGAGATATGTTTCAATAGAAGAAGAAAATCTAAAAAAGCTATTTTCAAGAGATTAAAAGAAAATCCTATTAATTGCGGATCGAGAGCAAATTTTGGTGTTCGACAGTGAATTTGTCTCGAAACGAGAGATCGAGATTGCGCTTTTCATTTTTTGTATCTCCTACAGTTCCGAGATATCCCATACAAACATAGAAATTACACCCAGTAAGTTCAAGTTGAGTTTTGTTTTATTTTGTGACAAGCAGGAGATAACACAAGGAAAAAGGGAACAGTTTTACACTCATCTATTATTATTTTTAAGTGCCAGAGAGAGTTAAGAAGCCTATTTCTGAAGAATTTCTTGAAAATTTTTTCCAATCACGATTACATCTTTAAAGACCGCCCCTCCTCACAGAACTTAATTAGTCCGCCACTGAAGTACAGTATTCTACGATTGTTTAAATGCAAGAGCTCAATAGCTTTAGGTGTTATTTACTTTTATTGAAAGATCTCAAATTAACACAAAATTCTGGCAAATAAGTATTTTATCATGATAATTATGTAAAACCTGTTTTCCTGAAAAAAAAACGTTTGTTATACAGTTAATTACCCTGATGAAATTAAGTGAATATTCTATGTCTACTCAATACTCCCAAGGTGCCAAATTTTCATTCAGCTGTAAATTTGACATTGAAATCCTAGACCTGGATAATATCCATAAGAATTATATTCAAAGTTCCTTTTCATCAGAACAAGTAACAACATATTAAAACGAAACATACTAGTGTGTATATAGGCAGGAGTAACTAGATCCTGCAATTTCTTTGAAGTGTTCTAGACACGCAAACCTTAATTATAAAGAAAAGCTTTCATTTTTGGCTTTTCTACAATCATATAGGTAGTACTCGGACATTGTCTTTAATGTGCTCCATTAGATAAATGTGTTCCATTAAGAGAGCAATCGTGTTTGAACCAATTTTATCAATATATTCTATCCCCTCAATAACAATCAGCACACCTTGACCTTTCATTAAGAGTTAATTATAATTAATAGGGCGTGCTAGATTTATGTCCATTCCATCGAATTAAGCATTCATGGATTATCTGTTATAAGTGCTCTGTTACACTTGCGATTTTTTTGTATCCGATATTTTTTATTATTTATTTACTTATTGATGACGTGTGAACATATAAAAAAATAAATCATAATTCAATTATAGCAATAAAATTTATTTAGTACCAGAATTGATAAATTCTGATTTGAGAACTGACAAAAAATCTCTTTCATATCACTGAACAAAATTTAATTTTGAGATGTGCACGGTGTCGATTCAAAATTAATGCAAAATCCTTTAGAATGTGGAGATCAAAGAAATTTACTACGATATAACGCCGGTATTAAATAGTAAAGAAGTGATGTGAAAGGGGATTTCAATGACAAAATTAGAAAAAAAAAGACGAATATTACACCCCGTCAAGAGCATGTCTATAGCTAACTCCTGCCATGAGAAAAACCTTCATAAATATGCAATAACAAGGAACGAAATAGACAACATCTTGAAAAACAAGATATATGCTGTTTAACATATATATCAAAAACACTTTTAGCAAATTCAGTACAGAGAAAGATCACCGACTTCAGAGATCAAAAATAACTCTTAGCACAAAACTGTAGAGAATAAATCTAGTCATCCGGAGTTGATGCCATCAAATCAAGAGTGAACTTCGAGAAATACCAGATTCTTCTCGATGAAAGGTTGTAAGGACAAAAGGACAGCTCACAACTTTTGGAGACCACCCTGCATTATGCAAATGAAATAGGAGACCCAAGAGAAAATACCTACCAACATGAAAAACTCTCTACAGAAACTAAGGCACCACTGAAAAAGTACGGAGAATTGAAGAGATCTACAGAAAGAGGAATCGAGTAGTCTGAATTGAAAGCCAGGCGAAATAAAATGAACGAAGGTATGAAAGCCACAATGAAATACTACTCGAAACAGAAAACGAAAACAGAAACAGTTAAATGAAGGCAATAATGTCCCTATTAATAGGAAAAAAACCGATAATTGCATCGAACGGTGACAGCACCAGAACTATAGATTGAAAAGGAATAATAGACCTGGTCACTATTAAGTTAAACAAGATCCCCCAAATTGTTAAGGAAGAAATAGCGACACTTTAAAGATAGCATGGGCTATACGTTCTCGTGTAAAGAAGTGGACATAGTGCTAAGAGAACTGAAGAATAGTAAAACACCAATAAATGTAGGTGTCAGTGCCGAAATGCTAATATATGCGGTTGAAAAAACGTCGAATTTGCACTAACTGCCTGAGAACACTAAGGATATCACAGAATTGGAATAGGGCAAACATAATACTGATCCACAAAAAAGGCAGCAACGAAGACATTACGAACCGAAGACCAATAAGATACTAGCATCGATCTACAGAATCTTCACAAGAGGCGATACTAACAGAACACGGAAAACATTAGATAATACACAACCACGGCGACAATCTGGATTCAGAGTTGGGTTCACCAGAATAGACCACATCCACACGCTTGAGGAAGTATTAGTCGAA
This sequence comes from Cynegetis impunctata, assembly GCA_030704885.1. Taxonomy (NCBI): domain Eukaryota; kingdom Metazoa; phylum Arthropoda; class Insecta; order Coleoptera; family Coccinellidae; genus Cynegetis; species Cynegetis impunctata. The sequence goes on along the minus strand of JARQZK010003167.1, from coordinate 30,378 downwards.
CAATGAAAAACGAGCTACCACTAGCCCTAGACATCATAAATAAATTCAAAGTGTTATTTGACGCGATATAACCTAAAGAAGTAATTGCAGCCCTTACTCATCAACATGTGTCGACAGTCAGTCTATATGAACTCTGGCTTACTAGTCAAAATATACAAAAAAGCTAGAGCAAGTGTGAAAATTTGTGACGAAATCATAGAATTTCACACAAGAAAAGAAGTGCGACAGGGAGATCCAATATCTCCGAAGCTCTTCACTGCCACCTTGGAGAACATCTTCTACAAGTTAGACTGGAATTACAGCGGTCTGAAGATATATTAAGAATATCTGGGCCATCTAAAATTTGCTGACGACATTTTTCTATTCACAAAGAGTCAACTAGAGCTACAAGAACAAATCAACAAGCTTTAAAGGAGATCCAATATCTCCGAAGCTCTTCACTGCCACCTACACTGCCTTCTACAAGTTAGACTGGAATTACAGCAGTCTGAAGATATATGAAGAATATCTGAGCCATCTAAGATTTGCTGACGACATTTTTCTATTCACATAGAGCCAATTTGAGCTACAAGAACAAATGAACAAGCTTTACAGAGTCAGCAATGAAGTAGGCATAGAGGCCCTAAAGTATAAATAAATAAAACGAAGATAATGTACAATGAAACTGTAGGAATTCGGATAGTACGATTGATAATACCAACCTGGAAGTAGTATACGAATACATATAACTGGAACAACTAATAAATAAATCAGGTTCTCTACTTCTCGGAATCAACAAAAAATCGGTTAGGAAAGCATTTGGACGATATTGCATCATCTTCAAGTCTGAAATGTAACTTTGTCTTCAATCAATAATTGATACTACTATGAAACCTGGACACTAAAGCAAGAGTTCATGAAGAATTTCCAGGTTGTACAAAAAAAAGGATTCCAGAAAATAGTGCGGATTAGACGAAAGTCCCTGATAACGGAATTAATCCCCATACTTAAATGAATCCCTCAAGTGTCAGTGGGCAGGTTACCCAGCGAGAAAGATTATCGATATATGTGCCAAGAAAATCACGACACCTGAGAGGCGACAAATGACCAAGAAGATGTCCTAACATAAGTTGGGATGGGAATATGATATCTCGAAGGAAGCAAGTACAAAGGAAATATATACAAAGGAGGTTGCAGGTAATTAACGGTAGAACATAGCTGCATATGATGATAATATATATTTCAGGATATATTTATATGTACATGTCAACTAATTGATTGGGCCGATGCTCGATGAAAATCCATTATAATATAGTAAATAAAACATCACAATTTTCGATTTTCACCATATTTTGATAACATGACAATTGTTTTGCAAACGTGGCTTCTTCAGTATGATTAAATACAGCTATGTAATATACATCTGAAGAAGCCACTGTGTTTTGCGAAACAATTGTCATGTCAACAAAATATAGTGAAAATCGAAAACTGTGAAGTTTTATTTACAATATATATATATATATATATATATATATATATATATATATATATATATATATATATATATATATATATATATATATATATATTTTATATATATAATATATATATATATATATATATATATATATATATATATATATATATATATATATATTATACAAACAGTGTGTCTACGTAAGTTGGCTACATATGAAAAACGTTTTTATTATTAGTTTTAACAGAAAGATGAATTCTTTAGAAAAGTTCTGCATATTCTAAAACCCAAATTTCAACTATCAGATATTAAATTGTATCAGTCGTGTACGAGATTCGCCAAAAAAATAACTTCTGATCAAAAGTGAAAATTCTTCATTTCCGATTATATCAAAAATTTTTATAGGAAGAAGATGTTAAGGATTAGAATAAATTTTCAAATATTCAATATTTTCTAGTCACAATAAAAATGAAAATAAATTCTTCGCCATAACACTGAAAGTTAAAGTTTGAACGTTTGTGTACCTAATCAATCAAAGAGCATTGAGGTTAAAACTTAAACTTTCATTGCTATCGCAGAGTAAATTTTTTTTATTGTAAATAAACAATATTGCATATCTGAAAATTATATTCAATCGTTAACATATTTTCTTGATATTTCACTCTCTCAAGAAACATTATTTGGACACCCCTCGTACACGACTGTTATAATTCAATATCTCATGGTTGAATTTTGTGTTTCAGAACAAGCAAAATTTTTTATAAAGATAAAACTAATATGAAGCCAACTTACGTACACACTATATATATATATATATATATATGTGTGTGTGTGTGTGTGTGTGTGTGTGTGTGTGTGTGTGTGTGTGTGTATGTATGTGTGTTCTGTGTAGTCCACAGGGTGGACCACAAAGAACTGCATTGATCGATGTCTCAGAAACTGAATGTGGGAAAAATTTGAAATTTTGGAAAAGTCTTGCGGACTATGCAGCTGAAATATTAATAATAACTGACTTAGGGTTCAGTTCCGCTATAACTCGAGGTGCCCAGAAGATAAAAATATTTTAGCAGAATAGGCCCTAAGAAATCTAACAAGTTTCCAAAATTTCAAATTTTTCCTACATTCAGTTTCTGAGATATCAAGCGATGCATTTCCTGGAGGTCCACACTATATATATATATATATATATATATATATATATATATATATATATATATATATATATATGTTATATCGTATGTTTTTCTCGGATGTTTCTCGATGGGAATGAATCTGAGAAAGATTCCGGGGTTCAATCCGATTTTTTCGAAAGTTTTGTTGGCGCTGAGAAGCACCGTTTGTTTCACGACGTTTCGCCAAAATCTCATTTGGCATTTTCAAGTGCTGCTGTACGTCTGGTGACTCGACGGCAACTACTGTTCGCCTCTGCTTGTGTCCGGGTTTTATTGGCATTGACTGGTCCTGTTTCCTGATTGGCCGGTTCGCTGCATAGGCTCCGCCCCCTCGCTTCTTCGCTTCGATTTTCTTCGTCGATGTTAGGTTTTACGTCTTGTGTTGTTTTAGGCGTTATCGTGTTTTTTAAAATTGTTTTCCAAGTTAGTGGAATATTCAGAGCATCGTCCCGTTTGTTTAGATGTCCTGATTTCTCTATTTCTAGGGCTTCTCTTATGGTACGAGCCCTGTAGTTTTCAATGGATGCTATTTCTCTTGATTGGTCAAAATCGATTCTGTGGCCTGTTGCTTGATGATGTTGAAATAGGGCGGAATCTTTCTCAGATTCATTCCACCATCCGAGAAAACATACGATATAACAGTCTACACCTCTACGGGGAGGAGACCTTACAAGACATCAAACACTTCGAAAAATTGAGATCAAGAATATCCACTCTCCTTTGCGATATGACGTTCCTGATAAGATGCCGTGATAACAACCTGCAACCAAAATGTACCAAGTTATCATACCACCTCAAAACAAGAAGAACCAACAATATCCTTCAATCTGCAGGAAAAGCCCTACTTCGAGAACAAATTCGAGAAAAAAGAAGAACTCTTGCAAATGTAGAATCAGAAGCTTACAAATTACAACTAAAACTAAGCAGCCAAATCCATCCTCTCTTATGGTCAGATATTGAAAAAGTATCTTTCTGGCGCACAGAATCTGATACCCAGCTAAAAACAACCAAACATCAAAAGAAATTCGAAACCCTACAACAACTTTCCGGTAAACAACCAATAAAAACCTTAGACACAAATAAAATAGTATACAATATTTCACAATATCATTTATCTGATCATGAAAAGTCAGTCCTAACTAAAGGCTTCAATTATGCTGTAACCCCTAAAATTGTCCCTGTAGAAGATATAATCTCTAATGTGGAAGCAGCCCTAGGCCATATCCCAGAAGAAAACGCCGAACAAATAAGACAAGACGTAACGCGCATACTGAAAACGAATAAAATCCCAGAGCCAAATTTAACACGGGCTGAACATCAAGCACTTTTATCTTTGAAGAAAAACAGGGAAATAACCATCTTACCAGCTGACAAAGGCAACGCGACTGTCGTGATGGACACCAAGGACTATATGAATAAAATGTCAGATATCCTCAAAGATGAATCGTACAAACTAACAAATAGAGACCCAACAAGCTACTTAGAGAAAACGACTAAAACAAAAATAAAAGCCGCTAAACTGGACCCAGAAACCGAAAAATCGATAATACCGAGAGAAAAATCAAGCAGATGCCCGAAACTATACGGATTGCCAAAAATTCATAAACCTGAGGCCCCTCTCCGACCAATAGTCAGCGCATTTCGATCACCGACACAAAAACTCGAGAAATTCCTAGCCGGCATTATGCAACCTACAGTTGAACTCGCCCAATCGTTCGTGAAAAACTCTGAACATCTAACCAGAATGATAAAAGACATTCACCTCGAGGAAAATGACATTTTAGCAAGCCTAGACATAAAATCACTCTACCCAAGCATACCCGTTGAGGAAGCCCTAAACAAAATCTCAAGGAATGAGCGTTTTCCAGATTACGTCATCGGCCTCGCGGAACACTGTCTGGAAAACACTTACTTCATGTTCAACGACAAAATCTACAAGCAAACAGATGGCGCACCTATGGGATCCTCGCTTTCGCCAGTGATAGCAAACCTTTTTATGATATATTTCGAAAAAGAGGCTCTACAAAATGCTCCCCTGAAACCCAAATTTTGGAAACGCTATGTTGATGATATTTTCTTAATCTGGCCACACCCTCAGAAAGATTTAGAGAATTTTCTTCAATACCTCAACAATATACACCAAAAAATTCAATTTACTTTAGAAATTGAACAAAATAGAAAACTGCCATTTCTGGACTTACTCCTCACAAGAAATCTGAACGGAACTTTGGGCTTCAGCGTATATCGCAAACCTACACACACTAACAGATACCTGAACGCACAATCCCACCACCACCCTTCACAAAAACAGTCAGTAGTGAATTCATTAATTTCCAGATCTTTTCGACTAACAGAACCAGAAACAAGAGAACAAGAAATAAAACAGATTACAACCGCTTTACGACAAAATGGATATACATACAATGACATCAGAAAGGCCATCAAAAAACAAGAAAATCCAACAAAAACATCAAAAAACAACGCCGAAGAATCCAGACAAGAAGCAGTACTTCCATACGTAAAAGGAATTACAGATGAAATTGGAAGAGTCTTGAGAAAAAATAACATAACACCAATATTTAAACCTCAGAAAACAATAGCCAATATACTCGGAAACCCGAAAGATAAAATCGGACTAGAAAACCACGGCGTCTACAGCATACCTTGTGCAGACTGCGGCCAAACATATATAGGACAGACGAACAGAAAAATATCAGCAAGAATCCAAGAACATAAAATTTGCGTCAGGAACAAACAAACAACATCAGCCCTATTTCAACATCATCAAGCAACAGGCCACAGAATCGATTTTGACCAATCAAGAGAAATAGCATCCATTGAAAACTACAGGGTTCGTACCATAAGAGAAGCCCTAGAAATAGAGAAATCAGGACATCTAAACAAATGGGACGATGCTCTGAATATTCCACTAACTTGGAAAACAATTTTAAAAAACACGATAACGCCTAAAACAACACAAGACGTAAAACCTAACATCGACGAAGGAAATCGAAGCGAAGAAGCGAGGGGGCGGAGCCTATGCAACGAACCGGCCAATCAGGACACAGGACCAGTCAATGCCAATAAAACCCGGACACAAGCAGAGGCGAACAGTAGTTGCCGTCGAGTCACCAGACGTACAGCAGCACTTGAAAATGCCAAATGAGATTTTGGCGAAACGTCGTGAAACAAACGGTGCTTCTCAGCGCCAACAAAACTTTCGAAAAAATCGGATTGAACCCCGGAATCTTTCTCAGATTCATATATATATATATATATATATATATATATATATATATATATATATATATATATATATATATAAAAAATATCTATATATATATATATATATATATATATATATATATATATATATATATATATATATATATATATATATATATATAAATATATATAATGTTCAGAAAGATTTCCGCGGTCGGAAGTATTTGAAAAACTTGGTTCACGGAATGAACTCGGAGTTGACTCTGAAGAGTAGGCAGGTTGAGACCACGCAATCGTATTGTTTCCGATTCCTGCTAATTCGAATCGTGGAGTAGGCAGATTGAGGCCACGATTCTGAATTATTCCCCTTCTAATTTCTCCTGGAGATGGCTTCGCAAAAGGAGCCGAAACGTCGAGATTTTTCAAATCTTTCACGCGGTTCATTCCGTGAACCAAGTTTTTCAAATAAATATATATATATATATATATATATATATATATATATATATATATATATATATATATATATATATATATATATATATATATATATTTATATATATGTATATATATATATATATATATTTATATTAATATATATATATAGATATAGATATATATATATATATATATATATATATATATATATATATAAATAGATATATATATATATATATATATATATATATATATATATATATATATATATATATATATATATATATAGTGTGGTGTAGTGAAATAATAAGAAAATATGTTACTTACTACTTTACGACTATTAATTTGATTGCCTTGGAAAACTCAATAGGTTGTTGTATCAAACTGCTATTTTCAAAGTTGTATACATTCAGAATCTTGTGAAATATTATGTCGGCAGTCATTAAAATATACTCCTATTCATCACGTAAATAGGTGAGCAAGCTTGCAGGGTAAATACGGGCCAGAGAATTCTCAAAAGCAATAATGAAACTGCCCGAACCGATTCCAGAACTGGAGAAAAGTTCCCACTTACCGAAAAAATTAAATATTTCTTCCCAGTGCAACAGAGTGGACTTGGCGTTGTGCCATCTGTTGGTTTAATATATTGGCTATTTAACCGGTTACTTGACCAAGACAGGAAATCTATAGATTGGCTTTCCGCTGTAAGTTTTAGACACTTGTTACCATAACTTTCATAGTGTTACCAAAGTTTTCTAACAGTATATTTTCGCAGAGAAGTTTGAGAGTAAAAAGATGATGAGGAAGTGAACTTCAAAACTATTACCATCTCAGTATGAATCTAATCAGTGTAATAATTCAGAAGAATATTACTTAATGTGATCTTATGCAATTATTTGAAACTCTTTATTAAATTTGTTGAATTTGTTGAGCTCCATTCAGTAAGCTACTGAATAAGACTGTAATGTTGTACCTAGCAATCTTCAAATACTATACTACTTAGGTAGTAAATGTTTCGAAAATCGAAAACCGTTTATCGCTGGACTGAGTTTCAGAACAAAATAAGAAGTTTTGACCAATTATTTTTTCTTGTGTAAATGACAAAATTCAGATTATTCATTACATAAAGTGAACAAGGAAAATTCTTTAATAATTTAAAAAAAACTTTCCAAGGAAGCTGGTTATACGTATTCAGCAACGCAAAATCTGCATTCACAATCGAACGGTGAATTATAGAAATTGTCAAGTCACCCCGACTCAAAATCTGCATACAGCTGTTTCCATCTTATTAGATCTCATCAGTGCAGCTTATTTGACTCGAAGTGAATTAACAAATCTCTAATTGTTCCCCAATACAAATCGTGGTCAGTAACACTGGTCGGACAACAATCCAGAGCGCCATCCCACCAAAGATATTGGGAAACAACAATTCACCGCTTAGACTGAAAATGCAGAAATTCGTCGCTCGAACACGTACCTCCTGATATGAAAATATCTACTCTACAACAGTGGTATATATGATTCCAAGGCACACTAACATAGTGATTTAAAACCTTTGGATATACCCACGAGAGCGCGCTCCGAATA
>JARQZK010003167.1:10000-15000 GCA_030704885.1 Cynegetis impunctata | reverse complement strand
ATAATTACGTCTCTCTTCAATTCATCAATGATGACAACGATATTCAGAATCAAGGGACATACCAAAATTCTAAAATAAAATAAAAATGAAATAAAATACAAAATTTAAGCCACAAGAACCACGGTCTACATATGAGTCAAATAATTCCGTGTTTGGTTGTAAAAAGCATGGTAGAAAAAATAATAAAAATATTATAATTCTTCCCATTCGTAAGCCAAGCACGAATGAAACACAAATTTGGAAAAGAAACACAACGAAAAAACTAATAGGCCAATGCCATGTGACAACTCTAACATATCAGTCCGAAAACAATGTGATGATTTTTATGAGTGCAGCTCTACCCAGAAGGATACCCACCATCAATGGTAAGAAGAAAACTATATATGTTACTGAGGCCCTGTGTGTCGGATTTAGAGTTCATAGTTTGATTCTCCTTAATGTAACACATCTCTAAGAAAAGCCTTTTTTGATAATTCTCTTCATGATCTAATACCTTAATGTTGTCAAAATCAATTAAATGTCCTGCGATCTTGGTGTGTTGGCCAAGAGCACATCGTTCTGGTCTCAGCCTAGTATCACTCATGTGAAGAGCTACCCTCCTGCCCAAAGCTTGGGAAGTCTGACCCACATACACGAGAGAACAATGCTTACAGTTGAGCCGATAGATGACATTCTTCATCCTTGTAACCTGAAGGACGTCCTTTATATTTTCATACAGTGACCCCGTGCCAACCAGATTGTAACTGCCAACCCTTACGTCAAGATATTTCTTGAAAAGTTTTTTTAATTCACCACTTAGTTCTCTTATGTACGGCAAACTTGCAAAAGCGACCTCATTGCCGTCTACATTGGACATTCTGCCATCGTCTTCAGGTGGCCTTGGGGAGCTGTATAACAACTTATTCAAAAATCTAGAGGAGTATCCATTATCCTTCATTAACTCAAATAATCTTCGTAATGCTGCCCTCTGTAAGCTGGGAGGTGTGATATCAATAATTCTCTTTTTCAAACCAAGTATGACATTCGTCTTCAGCCTTACATCATGGTAAGATCTCTCATTTATGTACCTGCCCGAACTGCTGGGCTTCCGATACCAATCCAAGATGATGGCATTGTTTTCATCTCTAATAAGTCTGGTGTGAAGGAAAGGTACACAGTTGTTGGTTTCCCTTTCAACAGTGAACTTTATATGGTCATCAAAGGCATTAAAAATCTCTAAGATACTTCTTTCTCTACCTGTTGGTATGGCCAGAATTAGATCATCTACGTATTGGCACATAAATGGCAGCTCATATGGTAACCTTAATGCATCGACGGCAAGGTTACCATATGAGCTGCCATTTATTTGCCAATATGTAGATGATCTAATTCTGGCCATTCCAACAGGTAGAGAAAAAAGTATCTTAGAGATTTTTAATGCCTTTGATGACCATATAAAGTTCACTGTTGAAAGGGAAACCAACAACTGTGTACCTTTCCTTGACACCAGAGTTATTAGAGATGAAAACAATGCCATCATCTTGGATTGGTATCGGAAGCCCAGCAGTTCGGGCAGGTACATAAATGAGAGATCTTACCATGATGTAAGGGTGAAGACGAATGTCATACTTGGTTTGAAAAAGAGAATTATTGATATCACACCTCCTAGCTTACAGAGGGCAGCATTACGAAGATTATTTGAGCTGATGAAGGATAATGGATACTCCTCTAGATTTTTGAATAAGTTGTTATACAGCTCCCCAAGGCCACCTGAGGACGTTGGCAGAATGTCCAATGTAGACGGCAATGAGGTCGCTCTTGCAAGTTTGCCGTACATAAGAGAACTAAGTGGTGAATTAAAAAAACTTTTCAAGAAATATCTTGACGTAAGGGTGGGCAGTTACTAACTGGTTGGCACGGGGTCACTGTATGGAAATATAAAGGACGTCCTTCAGGTTATAAGGATGAAGAATGTCATCTATCGGCTCAACTGTAAGCATTGTTCTCTCGTGTATGTGGGTCAGACTTCCCAAGCTTTGGGCAGGAGGGTAGCTCTTCACATGAGTGATACTAGGCTGAGACCAGAACGATGTGCTCTTGGCCAACACACCAAGATCGCAGGACATTTAATTGATTTTGACAACATTAAGGTATTAGATCATGAAGAGAATTATCAAAAAAGGCTTTTCTTAGAGATGTGTTACATTAAGGAGAATCAAGCTATGAACTCTAAATCCGACACACAGGGCCTCAGTAACATATATAGTTTTCTTCTTACCGTTGATGATGGGTATCCTTCTGGGTAGAGCTGCACTCATAAAAATCATCACATTGTTTTCGGACTGATATGTAAGAGTTGTCACATGGCATTGGCCTATTAGTTTTTTCGTTGTGTTTCTTTTCCAAATTTGTGTTTCATTCGTGCTTGGCTTGCGAATGGGAAGAATCATAATATTTTTATTATTTTTTCTACCATGCTTTTTACAACCAAACACAGAATTATTTGACTCATATGTAGACCGTGGTTCTTGTGGCTTATATTTTGTATTTTATTTCATTTTATTTTATTTTAGAATTTTGGTATGTCCCTTGATTCTGAATATCGTTGTCATCATTGATGAATTGGAGAGAGACGTAATTATTTCTGCGTCGGCTTTTTGTTTTTGTGTATATCAGGTATTGAGATTATTTAATGAAAATTATCACATTCCACTAATGTAGGTTCATGGTTGAAAATTTGCCGGTCCTACAGTTTTATAATATAAAATTAGTATGTTGTAATGTTGGCTCAGATCAACTAAAGTTTTATATAATGATGTCTTTTAACCACCTCCTTCGTTTAGTTACTTTAAATTTGTGCACTGAGGTTGGTCACTATAACGTCATATGACTAAACAAGATGTCTTCCATATGATACCGTTGGTAAACACGTCTATTTTTATTAAGTTTTGTAGAAACGGCACTATTTTGAATATGGTTTTTTCTGGATATCAGGGTCATGTGGCGTTGTGGTGATTAGCACCCCCGCTTTGAATTGTATGTCGAAGGAATTGTCTTTTTCTGATAAATGTACAGCTTAAAATTTGTCATAGTATCGTAAGTCCTATTCTAAGCACATGTGATATTAATGTAACTTTTAATGTTATTTCAGTTTACTCCTGATGAAGTCCGCAAAGTTGGACGAAATATAGAGTTCTTAGTACAAAATTGACTGGTAATTGGAGAGCCCCATAGTCGGAATACCCTTAACGTTTATATATATATATATATATATATATATATATATATATATATATATATATATATATATATATATATATATATATATATATATATATATAAGATATACATATATATATATATATATATATATATATATATATATATAAGATATACATATATATATATATATATATATAGCAAATTCTTTTCCAGTGTAATGTTAAGTATAAGAAAGTTATTCAAATACTTTGTAGAAATCTATTCATAACATCTTCCAACTGATCACATTCCACTATATTTCAGAGACCCCTCTGTCTAGTCGAATAATTTTCGCCCCAAATTCACAGGTATAAATCTACTAGATAGCGTGTTTAGAGAACATTCACGTTTCACCGATAACGTCCTGAAGAGGTTGGTACTCCTTGCCGCCATGACATTATCTGCAGTAGTAAAAACGGCACAACTTGCTGAAGCCGCATTGCTGTGAAATTCTGAAACTAGACTATGCGAATTATATAATTCATTAGTCCGAACTAATTCCTTCTCAACTGGAGTTACACTGCTAAGATATCTCCGTGAAGATAATTTCCAAGAATTTCACTTCCTAAATTATTAATTAAAAAAACCCAGTTTTATCAAATGTTTTTCAATTTCTATTGAATTTCCTTCAAGTAAAATTTTGTGCATCAAAACACTTCTTTCATTTTGTTCTCAAATTGACTAGTTAATTGTACAATACATTAAACAGTAATAATAAATATAATATTTGCATAGATTGTAAAAATTTATTTTATTTTCATGCATAATACAGTTTAGAATATTGTGTGTCAATGTTAAACAAAAGTCAACGAATATGAAGAAAATTGACTTCATTCATATGCTCAAGAATGGCATAGCTTCAGTATGATTTACTTAACTTACTCATTATTATATCCTTATTATACAAAATCAAAGGTTCACTTAAGTTTAATTTATTTCAGTTTGAATTACTCCATTGAAGTCTATTGTATGCTTGAACATAAATCGAGTAAGTTTAAAATATCAGTGAAACGAAAACGATAACCTCACCTCTTAGAACAAATAATAGTCGTTCTATATCAAATTATAATGAAACTCATTCTCCAATTCAGTGGAAAATTAGGCATATCTCATGAAATTCATGTTATTACGACCCTTTTCCAGTATTCTCAAGCAAATACCATGCGCAGGTGAATGAAAATATAATCCGAAAGGTACACTTCATAATTATAAAATATAACATTTAAAAATAAGTTTGGGTTTCATAGTAAATCTGAAGTTGATGGTTCTCTAGTAACACCATTACCTCAAAACTATTTTGGTAAAGTTTTTTATCGATAAGTGAGTTTTATTCAACGAAATTATCAATTAAAACGTTATCATATTTTCAATCGTGTTAATTCGACAATATATAGGGAACTCTCGATGTATCAGAAATGACAAAACTAACTGACTTTTTCAAAATAACAATCTCTATTTGGATTCATTTAAATAATTCATGAGTCCAGCTTGAAAATGACTATGAAATGTATTCACCACAAATAAATCGTTTGTAGAACAGTTGTCGCAAATATTCATATTTCCTATGGTGATTTATTTGTCATTAAATAAGGAAGTTTCGATTTTTTATTGATATAACTTGATATCAGATATTAGTATATAAATTATAACCTACTCTATGATGATATTTAAATAAAATCTGTGAAAACCTCTTCCCAAGAAATTCTTCCTCGAAGTATAAATATTCAATTTGCTGTTTTTGGTTACTTTGATTTATTTTA
>JARQZK010003167.1:0-7500 GCA_030704885.1 Cynegetis impunctata | reverse complement strand
ATTTTATTGTCATATTCATCAGTGGTCATGATAACGGTTTTGTTTGTTTTGTCAGATTGTAGTACTATCAGTTCAGGATTATCTTTCAAGAACTTCCTAGTTTTGGCTATTTTCTTCTGAAAGATTATGTTGCTATTTTGTTTACTGTTTGTTGTTGTATTAGCGTTTCTGTTTTTGAAATAAGTTAAAATATTACAACAAGCGGCCCTTATTTCATCTTTTACGTCGTTTGTTTTGTTCTCCATAGCTACCTCTACATTTGCAATTATATCTTGAATGGGCAAAGTCTTTGATTCCATTTTTAAGGGTGCTGCAAACTTTGGACCAAGGCTAAGAATCTCACTTGCATATTCCGGTATGTCAGTGTCTGACAAATTTTCAATCCAGTTATCTGCATTATTTGGAATCTGATAAGCATCTTTATTTTGTTGGTTTTGTATGAGAGTGTTGAGCTTTTTGATATTTCTAGATTGTTTAACTGAACCAAAAATCCTACTAACTTTGTTCTTTAAATATAAATAAAATGGTTCAAGAATATAATGAAAATGACTATATATATATATATATATATATATATATATATATATATATATATATATATATATATATATATATATATACACACACATATATATATATATATATATATATATATATATATATATATATATATATATATATATATATATATATATATATATATATATATATATATATATATATATATATATATATATATATATATATATATATATATATATATATGAGGAAATAAGTTTTCATCTTCATTATTTCTCTATTATTTATTATTTATTATTGAATAATATAATAATTCATTATTTATGATTAAATAATAGAATAATTCATTATTTGTTATTGAATAAAATAATACTTTAGCTTAATTTTCTTCATTGACTTTAAAAGAATTACAGAATTTTATTTAAAAAAAGAACATTTAATTTTTACAATAAATTGGCCTATTGAAAACTTGATCTTCATCAAGTGGTCACTACCACTGCATACGATACAGGCGGGTGAGCAATGCAAACCACTTTTTCTGCAGTCACATGCTGAACCGCATCCCGTTTTACAAGAGCAAAATATAAATTTCAAAACGTTCTTCGGTGCTGCGGGTTGTGTCATTGTAATTGGCTTATATTAATGATCTACTTGCCAACCCCAATCTTCGGGAGGTATTGAAGCATTATTTTTCCATTGTTGAACTTGAAGGTAAACTCTTTTAATATATTTTTATGCCGCATCCGCTGATGTAGGTAACGGGCTGAGTACGCCCTTGTCTTTTGAAGATAATTTGATAAAAAGCTTGTATCGAAGTTCATTCAAGCTTTTGGCAGTTTTAGCACCATACATGGCGAGAATACAATAAATACCTCCATCAAAATATTTCTTTACGTTTTTCTTAAACCATGAAAGTTTCAGCTGCTGCACGTAACTTCTGATAACTATTAAAAACTGATAAAACTATTTTTTACTTTATTATAAAAAGCAGTTGTATCACATGCAGTGAATGCATGAATGAAAAAGAGATGTTTTTTGGTAATATTTGGATATTTCATTAACATGGTTTCTGTAGAGTAAACTCGTTCTAAGACATTTTTTTTTGACTAGTTTCAATAAAAATATTTCTTTATCATCAGGTGCTAAAGCCATCAATATCACTAACACATCAATGTCCACTTTCAAGAGCTGATTTAACAATTGAATGATCTGCATCACCTACTGCTTGACTTAAGTTGTATTAAGAGGCATGTTTTCTTCGAAAAAATAATCAGTTGAAGTATTACTATACTAGATACTAAAAGTATCTACGATTTCTCTCAGACGCTTTAGTTCCAATATTATTGTATCCATCAAAAACAACTTTAACGTTGGTACCATAGCTATTAAGTAAATATCTGATACACCTACTGTTGAAAAATATCAATAAACTTAGAATTTTTTTCCCGTTTCAATCTGTGAAGTAACATACCACCATTAATAATGTAAAAAACAATTTTTGTAATATCTTTAACATCCGTTACACATTGTTCAAAAATATCGCGTAAACCGAGGATCGTGGGTTCGAGTCCCACCTTGCTCTTGGGTGTTGTGTATGTATGAAATTAAGTGGTTCTAAAAATTTGATCTAGTGGGTTATGATTTAGATTCAAGCCCATTGACCATTCGGAACCGGAGTAAAACTGTAGGCCCCTTGAGTTGAATAAAAAATATATCGTATAGCGTTGATTTCGTCGTTTTCCTTAGTCCAAAAATTGTTTTCGAAGAAAACCGCGCAAAACTCGTTTTTTTATATAAATGACGTTGTTTAAACAACTGCAATAATTATTTCCTCCTTTGCAAGAGTTCTGATTTCAAATAACATTAGAAAACGGAAATTAAAAAAAAAATTCATCAAAATCGGAGCTGTTTCTGAGGACTTTCTAACGAAAAGCTTTATTTACGCTACTAATACTGCACTGATGTAGTGCCTTATTTACTGTATACTTCAAATTTATTCTCTGAAATTCCACTGATGAAACAACCATTGAATATTAATATTTGGTATCACAAAGATCTTATATGAAAATTGAGAACACTTTGATAAGAGAAAACTAAACATTTATTCATAATTCAACATCTTGAAAATGGTGTTTATATAGGTTTAATTAATTTTTTTTTTCAATGCTAAAGGCATTTTTCAATTTTGTTCAGAGAATAGTTTTGAAAGAGAAGTAGGGCTTGCTATTTGTAAATTTCGAGCGTTTTAATTCAATTTAACAATTCTCTAGTAGATAATTGGAGAGAATACGATACTCCATTTAAAATGAAGTGAACTTGAAAATAAGAACCAGTAAAGAGTATCATGGCAAAAAAGCTTTTTGTATTTTCTTCATATTCACTTGAAGATAATCTTTCTAGAAATATGTGAAATGAATAACAAAACTTATATGAAAAGGGTCGGACAGTAGTTGAATTCTACAAAGCCGAAGTTAAATAATTCAATTTATTCATCGTGGAATACGAACGCATCACATTATACTTGAAAACTGTGAAAACTGGAGATTATATATAATAGAATATACAATAATGCATATGGGTCGTGTCAAGTCTATTTTATCATTGAAAAAAAAACAAGAAAAGAGTCATGGAGAGGATAAGATTGAAACCACATGAATAAAAATGTATTATTACATTTTTATGTCCACCTGAGCATAAAAGAAATGATAAAAAAAGAATTATTATTGTTGAGCTCTTATTCATGCACATGCTACTGAAATTTTCTAATATTTTTTTGACCTATTCAGCCACAGAGAAAATATATATAAAACTTTTTTATATTCTGCAGCTTGAGAGTTCATCGAATATTTATTCAAATTAGTATATTTACTCTGGCACTTCATAATTAGAGATATTCGGTAATGCACTTTTATGTATATTCTGAGCCCTAATTGTTTGATAGAAAGAAAAAGAATGTATAAATATTGCTCACAACGCAAATGTTATATTAGACTCTTAAATTGACAACACAGTTTTGTATATTGAAATTTTTCTTGAACAATAACATTCATCATGAATATTAATTATATATGTCTATGTGTGTGTGTATATATATCTAATATATAAAATTCTCGTGTCACGGTGTTAGAAGCTAAACTCCTCCGAAATGGCTCGACCTATTCTCATGAAATTTTATGTGCATATCGAGTAGGTCTGAGAATCGATCAACATCTTTTTTCATCCCCCTAAATGTTGAGGGTGGTTTACCCCTTGATTTAAATTTTTTATTTTTCGGACAAAATTTTCTGTTCTATTTTTTTATGATACAGTATTTAAAAACACATACAACCCTAAAGTTTCACCCCTCTACGATCAACCCCTATTTTTCATTTGTTGAATTCCTCCGAAATGGCTCTAACGATTCTCATGAAATTTTGTGTGCATATCGGTTAGGTCTGAGAATCGGACAAAATCTATTTTTCATCCCCCTAAGTGTTGAGGATGGTCCACCCCTCAATTTTTATTTTTTATTTTTCAGGCAAAGTTTTTTGTTCTATTTTTTTATGATACAGCATTCTTAAATACATAAAACTCTAAATTTTCACTCCTCTACGATCAACCCCTATTTTCATTTGTTGATTATAAACTTTAATTTTATTGGCAAGATTTTTATTTTCATTTTGTCATGACTTAGAATAAAAATTCCATCGCGATTTTCATTGTTTTAATTTTATCCACAGACCCACAATAGGGTTGCAAGATGGCAAACGAAAATAATAATCGTCGATCTGAGAATAGGTCGTTATATATTTTTCATACCTCTAAGTGATAAGAAAGGTCCACCTCAAACATTTTTATAAATTTTTTGGACAAAATTTTTTATTTTTATTTTTTTATGATGTTGCATTGAAAACTACATACAATTGTCACCCTTCTATCAACAACGTTGGCCGGTTCAGATAGATTGATAGATAGATAGTTAGATAGACAGATAAAAATAATAATTTATATGGCAGAACAAAGTTTGCCGGGTCAACTAGTATATATCTTTTTTATATATATATATATATATATATATATATATATATATATATATATATATATATATATATATATATATATATATATATATATATATATATATATGAATTTAATAAATGAAATTATCTTGTCTTCAAATTCCCAAAATTATATTAATTAATGTACAACCGGTTTCGTTGTTTCAGAACATCATCTTCAGGTACAATATAATTTCTACACTAATGAGAGATAGTCTAAAATACAAAGAATCTCAATTAAAAATTGTAATTCA
The DNA here is from genome assembly GCA_030704885.1 of Cynegetis impunctata. Classification (NCBI taxonomy): domain Eukaryota; kingdom Metazoa; phylum Arthropoda; class Insecta; order Coleoptera; family Coccinellidae; genus Cynegetis; species Cynegetis impunctata. The sequence continues at coordinate 2,690 of JARQZK010003167.1, read as the reverse complement.
GTCAACATTGATGAGGACGAAAGACGAAACAAATTTAAAAATTATTCTTTTCACATACGAGAAACAAATTATGCATTTCTCGTATGTGAAAAAAATAATTTTTAAATTTGTTTCGTCTTTCGTCCTCATCAATGTTGACTGAATTACAATTTTTAATTGAGATTCTTTGTATTTTAGACTATCTCTCATTAGTGTAGAAATTATATTGTACCTGAAGATGTTGTTCTGAAACAACGAAACCGGTTGTACATTAATAAATATAATTTTGGGAATTTGAAGACAAGATAGTTTCATTTATTAAATTCATCTTACTACCGAAATATGGACAATCTACAAACATATATATATATATCAATGATTTGTCCTATTTTAAGATTCAGATGATAACCTCATTCAGTAGAGAAGAAGCGCCATAAACGAAATTATGTTCTTCACATGGAATATCCTATGCCATAATAAACTGCTTAATCTGAGCATTATCGATTATTTAATGCAACGTCAAAGTTTTGTTGTACTCGATTATTTCTTGTAAAACTTGATTTTGAATTTCTGATATTTCATTTCAAGATAAGCTTGTTGTAAGCATCAGAGTGATCCATGAAAAGAAAGATGACCTGTTGTTAGTTTGGAATGTTTCCGTACACTCTGCTTTTTCAAGAATTTCATGAAAAAATTGCAGAAACTTTCCTTTAATTAAAAATATCCTGGGTCATGAAAAATGGGGTACAATCGGCGATGTCACGAGATCGGATACAAAAAATCGGGTGATACATTCAATGTTCCATGCACATTATTCCGTCTATCTACTGACTATATAAAGTGAATAAGGAACACTCTTGAATGATTTAAAAAATTATCGAACAACTTTCCAACGCAGATGGTTATATGTATTCCCCGACCAGAATTATTGTACATTCACAATCCAACAGTGAATTATAGAAATCGTCAAGTCATCGCGACTCAAAATCTGCATACAGCTGTTTCGATCTTATTAGATCTCATCAGTGCAGCTTATTTGACTCGGAGTGAATTATCAAATTGCTTATTGTTCCCCAATACAAATTGTGACCGAGCTTATATCTGGATTACAACCGACAGCGCCCTCCACCAATGATATTTGAAACGAACAATACACTGATCGAAAATGCAAAATCCCATCGGGAGGATACATAACTTCCTGACATGAAATGTCTACTCTGCAACTGTAGCGTATGTGGTCCTAAAGCACGCTTACTTAGCAGTTTTAAAACTTTGAACATTGTCACGAGAGTGCGCTCCTGAAATCTTGCGATTTACGCAGATATTCAAAATCAAATCATGAAAAATATAAGAGTTGACCATGGTGAATTTAATATACTACATAAAGTGAAAAAGGAAAATTCCTCAATAATATAAAAAAATTATCAAACAAGTTTTCAAGGGAGATGTATTCCCCGAGGAAAATTCTACATTCACAAAACAATGGTGAATTATTAAAATAGTCAAGTATGTATTGAGTACCAAATAGGCATTACTATAGCATTTAGGAACAATTAAAAAGTTGTTAATTCACTCCAAGTCAAATACCTAAGTTGCACTGATGAGATCTAATAAGATCGAGAAGGCTGTATGCAGATTTTGAGATACGGTGAATTGACCGTTGGATTATGAATTTAGAATTCTCGCCAGGGAATACATTTAACCAGCTCTCTTGGAGAGTAGTTATAAAATTTCTTTAATTATTGAAGAATTTTCCTTTTTTTTTCACATTATGTAGTATAATATATAGTCCATGGTCAACTTGTATGTTTTCCATGATTTGATCCATCAACTTAGTAGAATACCCCATAATCCCAGGTTGTTAAAACAAAATTGGTTTCACCACAAAAGTTAGAAAATCCATCGGTGGAGTATCTGCTTGTGGTGGAAAAAATACTTCATGAAGTATGTTTAAAGGATGGCTTAACAGTTGGTTGAAATAACTGAAGCAGTTTTCCTAAGAAAATGGTTAAAATTGCTCCTAAAGCGATATTAGGACAAAATTTCCGTAGAAATTCCAACTATTCAATAGAGAAAGCGTGATTCACTTCTTCGATATTTTAGTGGCAGAATTTGAAAAATACGAATATCTAGTATTTAACTGAAGTGTAATCTCTACTTGCGCTAAGGGGCACAAATCAGGTAGATGCCTCATTATCAGAGTTATTTAGTTACGGCAGTCTTGTGTATGACTTTATGTTTATAAATAAAAAATATAGCTTGAAATGTATACACAAAAAAAATTTATATGAGAATAATAAGGGACAACAAAAAATTATTGCAACACAATACTTTTCAACAGCACAATTGTACCTACTTCCTATATATACATTACCCTATTCCATACAAGGATCATCGCATATGTCATATTTAGTATAATATCTGGGCGACCGAGCTTTCCCGGGATTTTTTTTTGAAAAATAGTGTTTTTCCGAAAGTATATTCAAATAAGATCGTTAATTTAAGTTGAATCTTTTCTTGATTCTAGGCATTGTGACGTAGATTTTTTAACTTCAAATGTAAAATGAACCGTATTCTTGGTCTCACTAAAATAAAATCATCCAACATTTGGATAATGTACTAAAGTACCACTCAAATTAACGAGATAGCTTTAGATGTATATATAAATATATATATATATATATATATATATATATATATATATATATATA
>JARQZK010003166.1:0-37142 GCA_030704885.1 Cynegetis impunctata | reverse complement strand
ATGGATGAACTTGTATTATATTTTTCATGATACATTTTTCATAATTTGAGTACCTATAATCTAGAATATACCAAAATTGATTGAACTTGGCTAGTAAAGTTTATATGAGACTATATATCCAATAAAATATTCGTGAAAACATCATGAAAAAATAAGAACGAAGTACCTATCTGAAATAAAAGAAAACAATTAAGTAAGTGAAAGATGAGGTACAAGAAGTGAATATCATTAATACAGAACAAAGTTCTACTGTGAAACTTAAAACCGCGAAATATTTTATAACTATTCACCATAAGAATTATTATTCTACAGCGCTTATTATACGATGGAATTTGGCCTTTCATTCGTTTCAAATTGAGATGAATAATATATGATAAATAGAAATTTATGATTCATTATTCAATAAATATCAATGGGAATAAATAGGTACCTCAATTAACATATAAACAGTGTTTATTCAGTATCGAAAGAAGTAGTACTTCGAAACGCGTGTCATGCATTTTAAACAAATATAGGTATGTTAAAATAATCAATACTGTTTCATTATGAATATAAATATTCACCAAGTAACGGCTTCATCAATTAAAATCTTCAAAATCTTTAATACATCAATCTGAAAGTATCGGTTTTATATTTAACAGATATTTTAGTGTATACTTTTGTCAAAATGTTTGATGTTTCCTGATCTGTTTCTAATGTGAATTCACTTTCGGAATTGGGCTCAGTTAATTTAGATTCAATATATAATATTTTCAATATCAACTTCAATGAATATATTATAAATCAGTTTCAAAACATTCAACAACGTTAGGCGCTAAAATATTAAACATTCCAGACATTCTAATTGAAACTAGTTCAATAAAAACTAGCAGATCAACCTCCAATTATTGAATGAAAGGGACCCCGGTCCACTTCCTTTCATCCAAATTCACTTCTGTGAAAGTCGTTAATTGAATAAATAATAAATAATGCTTCAGAGTTAATTTGAAGGCATATTTCAAGGAATTCGATAGCTACGTTCTACTATTCAAAGTGTGGAAGTTCTGTCAATCGCTTGAAATAATGAATGATTGTCGAATGCACCAGTTCTTCAAGCACAAAAAGCAACGGTCAAAGAACTCACCCTTCTATGCCTCCGATAACCCCGCTCATCTTGCCAGCAGTGTTTCACGTTCACACGTTGTCGTGTCACGATAGTCTGTGGTTCCCTCCTTCGTACACTGCTCGATGCTCACGCCAACTTCTGACAGAGAACTGTTTACAAAGATTACAAAACGTTGCCGGCGCATATATTTCATGTATTAGTTTTCAATGCCGTTTGCGAGTTTGGCTGATCTGGAGGCATGTACAGCGGTGTTGCCACGTTGAATATAAAACAGCATAAAACTGTCGCGTATGAATGAATAAATTATTTTCGACATCTGTCGTTTCGAATATACAAACTGTATCATAAGAGACCACTTCTTCTTCTTCTTCCTTTTAATAGGACTATGTACTGTTTTTTTCATTCGATGTCCTGTGACGATGAAGTCCAGTGTATGCGGCCTTGGCGAGTCTATCGTTTCCCATCCTGTCGACATGCTCTCTCCACAATCTTCTTCTTCCTCGTGACCATCTAACAACATCCGGCTCCGATCACTATGAATCCTAAAATATAATGGCTACTCATTTAATTGATAGCAATGGAATTGAGAATATCTCGAAGAAAATATTCTAGAGATGGGACAACTATTAGTTTATACTCCATCTTGAACATCCTGGAACTTGGCTCTAAGAATTGATTCACTATATAGTCCATTTTTGTGAATGTAAATTATACATTAAATGAAGCAGAATACATCATGCTTTCAGGGTGGATTTAAGTAGCCTGTTTCAGAGAAATTGAAATAACCTCTTGGGTCACATTTTGAAACTGTCCAAGGAAAGTTCCCAAGCAAGTAGCAGCCAAACTAACTCGGAAACAGGATATTCGACCATTGATATGTATTTCGCTTATCGATAGTGACTGCAGCAGCTACGGTTAATGGCCTTTAAAACAATTTTGATAAACTAGTTCATTAATTTTTTACTGGTGACTTCAATTTAGGTTTTTTTTTCGAGTTTTTTAGCTTCGCTTCAACTCTCTTCCTTTCAAATATAATAATAAAATAAATAATACTTAATAAACACTAAAATAAAACAATCACCATCCACATTGGCGCTGTTTTTGTTGGTTTGATGTAATTTCCGTTGAACAAGTTTTTTCAAATAAATTTTCTTTTTTTCGACGTTTCAACAGTTTCAAAGAGTTTTTAAGAGATGGAATGATAAACCTGGTATGCTTGTCAATCAGATGTTAACTGCAGATTTCCTAATTCATTTAAAATTTGTCCAAGAAAGAAGTTGTTCCATTTATATTTATACTCATTCAGAAGTTGGTTCTTGATGGTAGTTATTGTAAGGATTTTGTTTAGTATCTCTTCAGAGTTTCCTATTATGAGAGAATTTCGCTCTGAGCTGACAATGCTGCAGGGGGCCCGTCTGTCCCACTACTTTTTGAATGGCAAACAGTCAAACACGCTCGCAAGTTATTCGGGGATTTATTGCGATACTACATTTGTATTTGATAATGGGAATCAATTGTTACTATAGATTACAGATGTTCTACTGAAATGACATTTCTCTATCAATAATGACCCTCAAGATCTAGAGTAGAGTTCATAGACAAATAAGTCAAACACATTAACCCAATTTATTTTTATTGAAATTTGTTTATCATAGCATTTGAGCGAATAATGTTCTACATTATTATTTATTTTATAGCAAGCGTGATGTTGAGTAGTGATTGCAATTATAAAGCTAATAGTAGGGGAGCCCGAGATGCTAAATGGGGATTTACTCGAGCGTCGTGGGGACCGTTTGGATTGTTAAGATTAGATGCTAAAACGAAAAAAAGATTATATGATGTATGCCATTTCACTGGGGGGGGGGAACGTGTGCAGATCTTCAAAAATGTAAAAAAAAATCGTTATATAGATTTACTCGAGCGCGTCAGCAGGGCCGGCCTAAGGGGTGTGCGAAGTATGCAGCCGCACACTCAAGCCTTTTGGAGGGGCATTAAATTGACCAATTTTTGTAAAAAAAAAATAATAAATTTGTCCAAGTTTTAGAAACTGATTTAAATATTGGGCAAAAATATTTAAACTATACTCGCTGGCATATCATTGGAAGCTTGGTCCTAAACAGCTGTACACTTCCCTCTACACCCCTCGCTCAGCGTCGTTTCCAGTTTGTGGATTGAAAAATTAATTCACACAGCTAAAAATCCCAAGCTTCCAATGATTTGCCGCCGACTATAGAAGGAATTTTGTCTTAAAACAATTACAGTTAAAATTCAAAGTAAAACCGAAGATCTACCCGGCTACCCCAATGAGTTCTGAAATAGAGTAAGTCTGATGCCCTTGACCAAGGTCCAAGGTCAGAAGAACAGTCGTCTCGTGGCGGGACGCGGAAAGTGTTGTGACTCATCTTCCTGCCCCCTCCCCCTCCCCGGCTTTTCTTTTCTAGCCAATTGGCGTCTGATATTAAAAAGTAAATTCATTCTCCGAAATGAAAGCAAGAAAAGCCCTTGTATAAAATGTATAATAAAAGTGACTATGTACTATCCTAATAGTTAATAATTTTTATTTGTGTTTGCGCCATTAATAAACACTGTTATTATTGGTTCACTATGTTCTGTTGCTTTATTTTCTTTTACCCATGACATATGGAAATTTATCTTAGGTCCGGTGGACGGTGATTAGCTAGTAATTGCAGTATAAGCATAAAAATCATTGCAACGTTACCTAGAGTTAAGCTTTCATTAGTTTATTTGACACAATAGTGGTTATAGTACAAGTAAGAGTACTGAACATATTAAGTCAATCAATAATGAATCAAATTGTCATACATAAATTTAATGTTCTACAATGCGCAAAAGTGCACAAAAACTGTGTTTTTGGACCTTAAATTTCATACCTCCTAGACCCCGCGGCAGGGGCATTAAATTTGAGTCTAGCACACTTGCAATTTTCTCCTTAGGCCGGACTGCGCGTCAGATATAAATAGTTAATACACCCCACATCGTCTCTGATAACGAAGGTAAGTTAATCTGCCGATTTGCATGATGGGGGTGACCGTACGAACCAAAACTCATCGCCGATATTCAAAAATGCAAAAATTAAGACATTTCCTACAAAATAAAAATAAAAATTAAACCGTGCTCGAGAATGTCAAGGCGACGTTTTCTTTTTGCAACTTTTTTAGACTCTTATTTCCTCATGCCACGTGCAAATCGTCAGATTAGTGAAATGCATACTCTTCTGCATGTAATTAACTCACCTTGCCTTAATCTGACGCGTTCGAGTTTTTCGAACGATCGATTTTTTTTTACTAATTTGATCGGCTGCCCTAGAAGAACGCCCCCATATTGAGGGTTCATGTATGGTGGGGATACTCAACAGGGTGCAAGGTTTCCCCCAATATGTTATTCTGCCGCGCTCGAGTAAATCCCAAAATCCCCGCTTGGGTTCCCCTACTATAATGACAATTGCTTGATATTTACTATGAATAGCGCATCCACCAACAAGCTATATATTGGAATACGTGATAGTATATATATATATATATATATATATATATATATATATATATATATATATATATATATATATATATATATATATATATATATATATATATTTATATTTATATATATATATATATATTAAATTATATTTTTATATATATATATATATATTTATATATATATATATATATATATAATATATATATATGTATATATATATATTATATTAATATATTTATAAAATATATTTATATATATATTATATTTATTTATATATATTATAATATATATATATATATATATATATATATATATATATATATATATATATATATATATATATATATATATATATATATATATATATAACCAAGATAGTTAGTCGAGTACTTAGCGTACGCTGGCTAGTATTTGGGACGTTCGGGTTCAAACCGCGAGACCGACTAGTCTGCCATGAGTTTTTTTCAGAGGTTTCCTTATGGTAATGTAAGTCACTGCTTGCAAACTTATAAGGCGGATGCTGAGCAAGTATTAATCCTCTGAGCCCTACCCACACTTCCTATGTTCCATAAATATCCCTTCTCACCTATCCTTAATGCATTTGTTCATACAACTGTATATATTTATTCTCTTCTTCAGGACTAACTGAAAGAAATTAAGAAACAGGCTAGGTACACTTAAAAACACAAAGATGATACTACTTACAAACGGGAGTATTGAAGGGAACTAACATCTTCATCAACAACAGAAAATTCAATGTAGCATCTCTAACTACCAGAGTCAATGAAACATTTTTAAAAAAGGATTAACATCGTCGCTACTGCAAAGAGCAGAAATATCCCTAAACAATTACAATATTACATGAAAAATTGAGACTCAAGAACCACATGGTTTAACGGAAACAGAGATCCTAGGAACCATGTGCTTGAGTCTCAATTTTTCATGTAATATTGTAATTGTTTAAGGATATTTCTGCTCTTTGCAGTAGCGACGATGTTAATCCTTTTTCAAAAATGTTTCATTGACTCTGTTAGTTAGAGATGCTACATAGAATGTTCTGTTGTTTGATGAAGATGTTAGTTTCCTTCAATAATCTCGTTTGTAAGTAGTATCATGTTTGTATTTTTAAGTGTACCTAGACTGACTGTTTCTTAATTTCTTTTAGTTAGTCCTGAAGAAGAGAATAAATAATTCTCGAAAGCTTGACTTAATACAAACTGAGTTTTTTCTTTTTTCCTTGGCATTCCCAAAATTTTGACTGCAGCCTCACGTACAGATACCTTTTATTTGGTTTTCGAAGTTCTTTTATCAACTGGTCAGCCACGAGCATTTCAACCATAGGGGGCGTTCAAGTATTACGTAACACAATTTTTGAAGATTTTTGACCCTCCCTCCCCCCTATGTAACGCGCCGTAACGTTTTCTTGAACCCTCCCTCCCCCTCCCTAAACGTTACATAACACCCAAGTGACTATTTTTATCTAAAAGTCACAAATATGTTGTGAAAAATACCTGAAAGTCGCTAAAATACATATGTTATTGTTTAAATTGCGTTTTCCTCAATAATAAACAAAAGAAGAGATTTCTCACTCGCAATACATGCGTAGGTATATTGTTTATTTCATTGTTATTCAATAAATAATCATACATTATGTAAAATGTTGAAAAAGGCTCAAATTTGTCCTAATAACTTTTATTACTACTCTTACATTTAATTATGCCCTTTTTCTGACTTGGCCCTGTCCTTACAGACATTTTTAGCTTCATCCACCATTATTTTTCTCATGCATTATTCGATTTAGCTTATTAACAGGATTTCACTTTGAGAACCTGCTTATTAAAATTGCAATTAGCAAAGTTGGACCTAGGACCCCAAGATAGTTTTTCGTTTCATGACTTTTTATGATATATATATATATATATATATATATATATATATATATATATATATATATATAAATATATATATATATATATATATATATATACACTAAACTAAGTAAAAAAGTGGGTATTCGGCAAAGAGAGGGGCTGGATAATTGACAAAACAACCAATTGCCAATTTACATCTATATTTCGGCCCTATATTGGGACCTTCATCAGGATGCTGAAAATTACAAGCGAATCAGACCAAAGAAACTGGTACAAAGTTGAAAGCTTACTTACACATTGACTAGTTGTACATAATAAGTTATATATATATATATATATATATATATATATATATATATATATATATATATATATATATATATATATATATATATATATAGTAATTGTACTGATGGTCAAAAGAAATCGTACGGCATCTGCTTGAGGAGGCGACAGATCAACGGACAACCTCACAAGAAGTAGTGAAAGCTAGCATGATCCTTTGTTCAGCTGACTAGGTACCGAGAGCTTGCTTGGGGTCTAAAAGATTTGGCATCGGCAGGGTGGCGGCAGGAAAGTATTATTTGGAAAGAATGATTCCAATACACTCCTCAAGATGGAACAGCAGTATTAGAATGTGCATTTAATTACTTGCAAAAAATATTGCGAGTCACGGACGTGGGCTCTATATACCGTTTTTAGTTTTTCTTCAGCCGTTTTTTAAATTTCGTTGGCAGTTTTTGGCACAGTTGGCAAACAGTTGATGATGCAAATCTCCCTCTTTTGAGAACATCACTGTATGAACTCACTTCTACAACACTGACTACAGCAATGTGCTTCTGTACGTGTTTAAAACACTAAACGAAAACTGACAACGGGAACAACAAAAAAATGACGACGAATACAGTAGAGGTATTCCCCATAAAACATAAACAGATAGGGTTGCCAACTTGGGACAACAGAATAAAAATGACGTACAATCGAGGGATTCTCCGTAAAATATGAACGAAAAGGGTTCTCAACTTGAGTGATTTAAGTTCCCTTTTTTTATTTCAATAAGAAAACAATGTTACGTAACGCGTTGTTCGAAGCCCCCTCCCGCCCATGTAACGCATCGTAACATTTGGCAAGACCCCCCCACCCCCCAAACTGCGTTACGTAATACTTGAACGCGCCCATATATATATATATATATATATATATATATATATATATATATATATATATATATATATATATATATTTATATATATTTAAAATAAATGTATATATAGGTATATGGATATAATAAATAAACTGATTATTCAATTGAGAATTCTCTGAAAATTTAATATATATTTCACTTTATAAACTAATAATTTTTCACCAAGTATCGGCCTCCACAATTTAAATGAGAGAAGAATTTCTAGACCGATATAGGTAAGTTGAATATTTTGGGAATTTTCACTGATTTTACTATCAAATATCAACATATAATATAATATTTCTATAGAATAAAGTTTGAACTTTAAAATGAAACACACTTGGCTTGAGTTTCACTATATAAAAATATTTAGATACTGTATTTGGCAGTAAAGGATAGTCGACATGTTTCGAGTTATGAACTCATTATCAAGATCATAACACGAAACATGACAGCTATCTTTTACTGCTAAATACAGTATCTACATATTTTTATATAGTGAAACTTAAGCCAAGTGTGTTTTATTTTAAAGTTTAAACTTTATTGTTTATTATGTTTCACCAAGTGATGTGCGAGAATTCAATCTGAGTTATTAATATTTCTATATTGATTTTTTGCAGTTCCTAGTTCAGTCCCCTGAAAATGTATACAATATTTGGAAATGCTAAAATAATGAGGAAATAATGGTTTAAAACTTTTATTAGAAAACATTGAAAAATTCTACTAACTCTATGTATTCGTTATTTCTTCTATTGCTATACTATTATCTTGTTCTTCTATTTTCGCTTCATCACTATTTTCATTATTGATATTTTCATGAACTGCTGGCATTTCAATTTGATCAGGAGGAACAGTTACAATGCTTCCATCTTCTGTCGCAATGGTAATTCCCATGGAAGCTCCAATTTTTGCAGATGCAGACTTAAAAGTATCACTCAGTTTTTCTTGGACAACATTGATGCACATAGACATGAGAGCTAGACCGAAAACTAAATACACTATTGAAATAATTGTACATAATGGGTTATTTGGTACAACGTCGCCAAAACCTATTGTTGACATAGAAATGAACACAAAATAAAATGACTTGAAGAAGTTCCAACCTTCCATGAAACCATAGAAGAATGCTCCGAAAAATATGTACATTAAGAGAATAAGTATTGCGACCGATATGGGAAGATTGAACGTGTCATCTATTTCGAAATTTGATAAAGCAGGTGTTGTGGGCGTTTCTTCTTGAACTGACGTTGCTATTTGCTGTGGATTCTCCGGATCCCAAACGGCAGAAGGTCGTCTGAATGTTGCGAAGTCATACATCATTTGAGCACCTTTGAAAATTTCCTGTAGAGAAACATTCGATTAGATAAATAGTTTAAATCCATATCAATTGATCTTTTCCTTCTGGGAAGTGCCAAGACATAGTTACTTGGGGAAAATGTTTTTGGGGCGAAGCGAACCGAAGCTCTACTCTTTCCCATTTTGGGTTTCTGGTTGTAACGCTTCTCTGACTAGACCACTGAACCGATCTGCACCAAATTTAGAATAGAATAGGTTTATACTGCACCGCTTCGCCCCATTTTTATCTTGCAGTGCAATGATTACCTATAGGCTCTTGCACCGTATATTATTGAACTAAGTTTAATGACATGCGAAAATGTCAAATTGAACTGCAAGAGCCTAAGTTATTTGAGCCAATTTTTAGACATAGTTTGAACTTATGGAGGTACTAAAACATTTTCGAATCACTTGTATCATGCGTAAGGTGACCACGTAGTGATGTGCGAGATCGTTGGTGTCTAGATGCGCGGATACGGACTCAAAAGTTCTCTTAAATGACCAATATAGCCTTACAATACGTATTGATCAATGCATATTGATCAATATTATCGACCGTGTATGCCTAGGGGGTGGCTTACTCAGTCGGTGTCAGAGTGTGTGATCTTGAAACGACAGTTTAAGCTTTGTTTTAATGATATATTTCGCTCGCGCAGTTTTTCAGTGCATCAAGAAGAATAGTTTTTGAATATCATCGTAATATACTATCGTAGGACAAAGCTGCCAAGTTACTCTTTTTGAAGTACAATTTACCGTACCCAATTTTAACCATGCTATATAGATTTTTTTATTTTCTGAAAATGTGATTGCTTTTTGATCAAATATAAACACTAAGTAGTATCAACTTAATCAAAATAATTATTTTGTTAAATAAAATTTTTTATCATTGATCTCTTTAAAAAGATAGTTTAACCAGTACCTTCGCGGTAGATCCTATTGTTAACTCAACTCACTACTATAAATGTTTGACTTATTCATTTTTGCAATATAAATGTGTGCAAATATGTTATTTTAAGAAATAAAAACTAATTTGAAATTTCACCTTATTACAAATCTTGTAGAATTTCATTTATGCAACGAAATATAATAATAATTTAAAATATACGTTAAAGATTGGTCAAAAAGTAACAGATACGGTCGATACGGATCCATCTTTCTTTTGTTCTCATGGATATCCGCAGATACGGATAAATAAGTATATTCTGACCAGATGTCTGCCCGCTTATATATATATTATAATATATATATATAGCCAAGCATTATATTGAATATATATATATATATATATATATACATTTGTGGCTATATATGTTATGAATTTTATATATTATATATATATATTATATATATAGATTATATAATATATATATAGTTAAATATATTAATATTATATTATATATATATAATCTTCGGTTGTATATTTTATAAGTATATATATATACTTATTATATATATATATAATTATTGTATATATATATATATATATATATATATATATATATATATATATATATATATATATATATATATATATATATATATTTATATATGCAATTATTGAAACCATTGTAATATCCTGCAACACCAATAACACAATTATTGTCTACATAAGGAGATACCTAGAAAATTTTAAATCACTTCTGTTCTGAAAGCGTGAGTTTCAGTTAACAAACAAGAGATGGCGCAGTGTGTGGCAAAAGGAGTTTTACTCGAAATGTTCGTTAGTTTCATATGTTTGAAACAACTAGTAACTATTATTTTAATTATTATTTTCATCAAACATTGAAAAAGAGAAGTAAATATTTCTCTTTTCGATTCGTGCATAATAACATGATTTCTAAATCAACGATATAACTCATCCACGAGTTATTGAGATGATTCGTGTTCAATCCTACAAATAGAAGTTTCGCGGGATGTAGAAGTCATCCCGGTTGATGAACAAAGGGCTCTGACGGAAGAAGCAATTTGGGAAGCTCACTCCCAACTTTGATAAGTATTCCGAAGCAGTAACCCTGAGCGAAGAAGATATCAAGAAGGTTCGTTGACAAAGTAATGACAGGAAAGCGCGGAAGGTTAACCTCAATTCTAAGAAATTTTCGTCGGCAAAGGCGCAATAAAATGTTAGTGAAGTACACTATTAGATAATTTAAATTTTATTCAACATGATGATAAAACTGCTCATCTTGAAATCTCAGCTGTTAGAACTAACATGACAAGGGAGCATTCATTAATTACGTGAGGTGTTTAAGGGGGGTCGAGGAAAATCTCACTCAATCTCACGTGGGGGAGGGGGCGGTCTCCTCAAATATCACGGAATTTTTTTCGCAAGAAATAGTCTAAAATTGCGAGAAAACTGGGTTAACTTAAGCAAAAAATGTTTCTCCACTAAAATATAGCTAAATCATCCATAAAAATATTTATGGCGGTTTAATTATGCACTGAAGAATTTATTGACTATAAATTCATTTAGTTGGAAACAATTTATTCATTTATTAAATATGAAAATGCATTCTTCATTATTCGTTAACTATTTATTAATATTTATTAACAGTAAATACTTTTTTGTAGTAAATATTTTTTCTTATATACGGTACGATGTGTCATAAAAAAATAATGCCATAACGTCTTATAATAAACATACGATGCACTTATAATTTTCACTAAAAAAAAACTGTGACTTATTACAACCATTGTTTTATTATTAACTTAATTTTTTTTTACATTTTTATAAAATATTACTGATTTACTTGAACTAATATAATTAGCACAGATTAACTCATTCATATAACAAATATTCATTTTAAAAAATCTCACGTGAGATTCGGGGTGGGGGAGAGGGGGTCGAGCAAGAACTCGACATCAAGGGGAGAGGGGAGTCTTAAAATCGACAAAATTATCTCACGTAATTAATGCATGTCCCTTAACCATGTATACGTTCATGTATCCATACACAGTCAGTTAATTTTTCGCTTTCCCTAAAATATGGCTCCGAAGAAAAAACAATTCTACATTCTTAATATTTTTAGTAATTGAGACATTCACAAATTTGAATAGAACTGAAATTCTCAAAAACACAACATAATGTAGATGTTTTCAATTTCAATGTTAAGTGTTTGACATTGGCCGTATGAAAATAAACAACGATTATATGAAATGGCGAAGGTGCCGGAGTAGAAACTAATTTTTTCACAAATTTTATTCGACGTTTTCCTTACTATATCAGCTTCAACTATGACAAATCTCACACTCCTCCGTGCTCGCAATATGAATAAAAAGGGGTACAAAGCTTTTTTTTCACGTACTAATATATAGATTAACTAGTTTCAAAATAATTAAAATAAAAGTAATCAATTTAAATTTCAAATGTGAGCAAACCCGTGTATTTTAATATTAGACAGTTATTCAAGTAAGGTAAGGTGGGGCAAGTGCGCTATACATTTTGTCGAGTTCACCTTTAAACAGCTACATAAAATCTGCTTTTTATGCTAGAGAGATTATTAGTTTTGCAAAAGAAACTTCTACCACTTCTGTATTGTTCTGTGTCATAGGATTCCGCGAAAAATCGAAATTTACATGTTTCATAAACGAAAAGAAAAAAAAGGTCCCTAGTATGCACTTGCCCCATAATATGGGGCAAGTGCATAACCCAGCCTTCGAAACGTTACAAAGACTAATTAGTAATGACGGGGCAAGTGCCAGATAGTTCGATTCTTGATGTTTGAATGGTTTTTGAATTTTTGCAAATCGGAGCATAACTCTCTGAGATACAGAGTTTGACAGCTTGTCGAACAGAAATTTACTGAGTGGTTAGAAAAAAAAAAATCAATTTAAAAATGTGATCAACGTTATATATTTATTTCCATTGAACAACTCAAACATTATACTATAAAAATTCAACAAAATCGCAAGACTTTTCATCACAAAAGGGTATCAGAATTATGTGAAAAATTCAAAATTCTACAATACAACAATAAAAAAAATTTTTTTGGTACTTTTACGTAACTAGGAAATGAGTAAAACAATATTCATCACTGAATGTTGTAACTAGATAAATCAATATTAAAAATAGCTTCCCCTCGCCTACCAACTTTTGGTGACATCATTGGCTCATCTTTATCAAATTCAATGATCTCTCCCACGTAATGCTTGATCATTTTCTTACCCAAAAATTGAACGATGGCCTAGTCACCAACAGCCATGTCATTAACTTTTTTAAAGTCTGTAGCATCTTCTCTCTGCTCTTTCTTCTTCTTCATTTTTCATCAGTAAGAATCGTGAGGGGGCAAGTGCGTAGCATCCTGCACTTGTCCCACTGTTGACTAGCGCACTTGCCCCGACACCTCAATTTTTTGAGGTGAGTGCAGAGTACAGCCTAACTCAATTAAATGAACAAATATAATTAAATTCAAGTTTTATTCTAGAACTACAATATTAAAAGTATGTACTTAGTATGAGAAATATGAAAAAAATTGTAAAATGTGGTGGATCAACTGAGATGACCTAGACTCCTTTCAACTTGACACACGAGACTAAACCACATGGTCACTTTGAAACCGCGCCAATATGAAGCGCACTGCCCTGGAGCGTCTCTACTGGCAAAGTTTTTATGGTTATAAAGTTCACAACAGAACCCACAGATGGTAGCTCTCTGAATCAAGCTTAACAGGACAGAAGAGGGCTACTATGCACTTACCCCGAAAACGCACTTGCCTCACCTTACCTTACTTCTTTTTTATGATTCAATGAAAAAGGTATATTTCATTGAAACAAATGGTTCATCAGCATTCGGAAATCATCGTATAACTAAAAGGTTCAAATCTTAGATATTTATAGAAATTCCTCAACTTAGTCTGACCGATATGACTTTTCCACTCGATTTAAAATTGAATTGTGAAATGCATATTTCTAGTTCTAACCTTGTTGGCGATAATGTTTACTGAAATGTTATGAAATATTTCTTCATTTCACTCCACTTATTTTCACATTGCAATATTCCCTTGATTTCAAATATTATTAAGCGTTCATTACTCTAGTTTGCAATGTGAAGTAGTAATCTTAAATTACGTCTACGTTCTTGATACAAAATATGGAGTATATTTAAATTTCAAAATGCCAAACACCTTTAGCGAAAATTTGTCCATACTTCTATTAGAGCAAGATCCAAGAGCCGCCAGACGTTACTTATTTTCACAGCAATAATATTTGTGGGATGAAGTAGTGCTCGTATGTACTTTCAGTGTATGGATATCTGCTACCTTGTGCCGACGGCCAATTTCCAGGTAGCAGGTGCTAAAGATGAAAAAAACTCAACTCACTTTTCTTATTTTCTCAGTCTTGATTTTTATGTATGCTACTCTGGGAACTATTTCAATACCTTATGCAAGCAGCCAGACCGATCGTATGGGCCAAACATCCCGCCAGACACAAATGAAGTGTCCCTATGAGTATGACAGTTTGAGCGAATGTCATGATTTGCTCATTTAAGCGCGATAGTGATCATCTATGCGCGTCGATCTCCCTTCTATACTTAATGTTATGAAATTTTGCTCATACCTACTGTCATACTCATAGGGACACTTTATTTGTGTCTAGCGGGATGTTTGACCCATACGATCGGTCTGACTCCTTGCATAAGGTATTGAAATAGTTCCCTGAGTATTATATATAAAAATCAAGATTGAGAAAATAAGAAAAGTGAGTTTTTTTTCATCTTTAGCTCCTGATACCTGTAAATTGGCCGTCGGCATAAGGTAGCAGCTATCCATACACTGAAAGAATAAAAGAACACTACTTAATCTCATACATATTATTGCTGAGAAAACAAGTAATGTCTGGCGGCTAGGGTGTCTTGGACTGTATTGGTTACCATAAATTGAAGGCATATTCATAACACAAGTAGATATATCTCTGCAAATTTTTCAAAATGTAGATGATACATTTCTTCACCCATATGTTTCATGTTTTGGTTGATACAAAGGCTCATCCATCAAATAAGTACGTCACGCGTTAAGAGGAAGCGAAGTGTGACATGGTGCGACAAGAGAAGAAGAAGCGACATCACATGTATAAATCCAAAGTATTAAAACCTCAAATAGAACGAAAAACTGCAGAATATGTGACCCCAGATCAGGGCCGTGGGGGTCACACCCACACCAATGTGACAACCTTTGACGAGGACGAAGTGGGGCTGTGTTTAAGGTTGATTGCGACCTTATAATGTATGTAAGGGTAATATACATTCAGCATAGTTTATCACGTTGGAATCTGCAAGTTCAATCGAATTTAGGTATTTTGTTCTTACTTATCACGTTCTAAAACAGTGAATTAAAGTATATTTTGAGAAAATATAGGACTCTTTGAATTCATGGGGCACTCAATCTCAAATCAAGCGATGGAGTGAGTAAACTAGAAAATGGGCACACTTATGTCTGAGATTAGATGCAAAGTTTATTCATTTCAGAAGCAGTGCCGGATTAAGCCAGCGCGGGGCCTATAGCAAACTCGGCCAAGAGGCCCTTGGTTCGCTTTAGGTTCTCAAGTTTATGGTATTAAACTCAGATTAGAGAATAAAACCGAAAATGTTTGTGCGTGACAACCCCGAGCGGCTATGTAGGAGTACGTATATCTGT
This sequence comes from Cynegetis impunctata, assembly GCA_030704885.1. NCBI lineage: Eukaryota > Metazoa > Arthropoda > Insecta > Coleoptera > Coccinellidae > Cynegetis > Cynegetis impunctata. The sequence continues at coordinate 21,518 of JARQZK010003166.1, read as the reverse complement.
GCGTGTAACGATACCAGATTTTGAAATAAACTTCCTATATTTTCTTATTACTTTTACGAATCAAAGTGGTTGGCTTTTTTAAACTTTGGTAATAAAATAGTTCGTATATTATCAATCAATCAAAACTACATACGCACAATCAAATTCAAATTTTTATTCATGTCCATCCATGATTTTTGTGAAGGAGCTATTTGAGCCAATTTGCCTACGGTCAGTAAGCTGATTGGGGTTGAACCATGAGAACTGACAAGAAACTTCGACCATTCTTTTTTATTCGCCAGGGGGTCATAAGTGTTGGTGTTACAAAAATATGGTGGAATGTAAACTGATGCAACTAAAATACAATGCTAGACTAACATCTAAAGAGCTTTTTACAGTTTTTTAGGTTAGGCCAAATATAAATGTACATCAAATTATAATAGTTTGATAGTCAATAGAATCCTATTTTATTTGTTCGGGTTTTACGACCAGCTCGATAGATGACAATATCAGGGAATTCCCCTGTTAGTTTTGCAGTGCTACAAACCTGCGTGTAGTGCATTGCAAGTAGTACAAACACATAACTTGTGCGGCCAGCGCTCAATTTTTAGAAATGTGGTAAAACTTAAAATTATTCCTGTAGATTTTGACACCAATGTTTGTCGTGGTAGGTATTATACAACCAATACCTACGATTTAACGTGACGAAATCGAGTTTCAGATTTTCAGGTGTGAGTGAAGCATAGTCTAAGCGCTTCGCGTTTAAGGCATGCAACATATTTTATGCTTATCTAAACTTATTTTTTTTACTGTCAGTGAGGCGTTGGAGCGCGGGGCCCGTAGCATTTGCTACTTTTGCTACGTGGCTAATCCGCCACTGTTCAGAAGGTGTGATTTGATTGGCGGAATGTACGTGTTAAGTATTCAAATAATGTTTCGTTGTTATGAAACAGTTTACTATCATTGCTCCCTCTTTATTGCGTATATTCAATGGTGAAACTAATTATAGAAACTATGAAACCGAAATTAACAGAATCTATATTTTAAATTAGATTTACGATATGGAATCTGGAGATATACTTGAATATTTCATAAAGATCAAATCAAATTGTTCTCACATAATCTGAACTATTCATCTGTTTCACAACTTCCTCTGCAGAAATCTGTCATATAACTTCTTCAGTTGGTCTGAATGGAGACACACGAATTGCGGTCAAAATTTGAAGCAGGTAGAAGGGTACTTAGGTGGTTGTTTTCGACGACTGAATTGCGGTCAAGCCCTACGTCGCCGGGGGGTCTTGGATGGTTAATCATTTTATCTTAAATCTCTATACATATCATGTACTAGGCGGTTAACCGCTTGCGAATCTTTTCATTCAAAATTTAGCAGAACCTGCAGCTCTCCGCACCCCAACATTAATCTTTTTATAGAAACGTTAAAAAGCATTCAAACAGATACTTACATTAAAATAAATTCTGTTATTGATAATAAAACGAGATTTGTGCGAAAAAATGTATTAGATGAACAAGAATTTATTAACAACAAAATATGTCAGTACATAAAAAAGATATTAGTAGGTATAATTTTGTAAAATGTGTTAATTATAAGTTTAGTGAAGTAGTTTTATGATGTATATGCATGTAGATGTACGTCTGTAGTATTGCATAATTTCTATATGTTTTGTATATTATATATATATATATATATATCTTTATAAAAATTAGAATTTACATTTTTACTTTCAATTTACCCTCTTGCCCCTAAATAAGTTTCTAACCGCAGTTCGGTTGGAGATTAGGACTCCTCAGGTAGGCACAAAAATTTTGACCGCAATTCAGTCACTCTCGCAAAATCGACCGCAATTCGTGTGCACCGGGTCTAGCTATTGAAGTTACGATCGACATCTAAATTATCCCCATTCAATATTAGGTAGATAATGTTAAAGATTCATCGAGATGGCGTCTGAAGAAGATTGAAGCTAATGACAGGCTGTTTCGGTCTTATTAGACACCCATCAGTATCACATATAAATTGATTGCAATGACTGAATGTGTTGCCCGTTCGAGTTGACATTATGAAACTGAAGTACGAAAAATCCGAAAAAATCAAAGCATCCCACAGCCCTCAAGAACAAGACAAGCTCTCGTTATTTTTCAACCAATTATATTTGCAGAAAGAAATAATTCTGGAAACGTAGGTCATGCATTATTAATCAATATTCATGAATATTTTTAAGTGTTTTATTATGAATATCAGCCTCATCAATTAATTATCTCTTTTTTTTTATTTATTCATGAATTTTATATTTTTAATCATGTATTTACTTATTCATCTCATTCGTATCAAATCTTCCTACTTCTATTCATTTTCATTTCGAATTGTTATTTGCGCTTTAATCTTTCTTTGAACATATTTCTTTGAATTGTTTGCAATCAATGATTTTATTACAACTCATGTTATAGAAAACAAATGTAGTATTAGATTTGCTCATCTAAATTCTAGATGTAAAATAAATATAATATTTCAGTCATACTGAAGATGTTGATATATTTCTGACAATAATTTTTTATCTGTACTATCTAGACTAATTCAATAACAAACAACATGAAATATGCTAATGAAAAACATGAATGTGATATATTATTCTACGAAGAATGTCTACAGTACAGATATTAGGAAAAAATGGAGATAGCATTTGTAATTATGAGAATTATTTAAAAATGAAAATCTTTTTTTTTTAAATCCAGGGGACCAACAGATTAGCGCCTGTTTCGAATGATCAATGGGATTGAATCTATGTTATTACCCAACATTTATACAAATTTTTGAACCACAGCATTTCATAGAATATAAACAAGAGCAAGGTGGGAATCGAACCCACGATCCTGGGTATATAAACGGGAAACTTTATCGATGGCTACCGAGGTCACCAATGAAAATAGGTATTATCACTATTACAGAATAATAGGCGTCGTAATTAATAACATATAATTTTTTTAGTTTTTTTTCTTTTCTGAATTATTGTGGAAGAATTCATGTTTGCTATTTCCTTGGGAATGAAAATGTATCATATATTAATTTCTCATCAGATTTCTATGAACGATAAATTTTTTCAATAGTCTTTTTCGTTATAATTTAGAACTAAAATTCATTGGTTCAGAGTTCGAATCTTGAAAAATTTCAAACACTTCATCAAAGTTTCTCTACATTTTTGAATGACGCTTTAATAATAATCTAAACATACCTGAACTTGAGCTTGTTTCCTTACACTTCTACAGCTACCGGTATAGTAAAGTCTTCGTACAAAGGACCACAGAAATTTGATGCATCTAGTAAACAGTTTGCCGAAGTCCGTTAAAGCAAGAAGAAAAAGAGGAATTCCAATTAGTGAATAGACAATTGTAAGTGCTCTTCCTGTGAGGGTTGTTGGATAAATATGTCCATAACCTGTAATCAAGAAAGATGGTTAAAAAATAATTTTCATATGTATTCTGGATAAGTTCAGTTTTTTATTTATATATTTTTTATTATTTCCTATCACCTATAGTGGATATGACGGTAATACTATACACTATGCCATTCAAGAAACTCCAAGACCTCTGTCCACTATAGCTGGTCATTCCAGCTTCATGTGCTGCATGCAGTTCTTCCTCGAAGATTCTGAGCTTGTTTCTTGCCAGAGATTTCCAATCATCTTCTCTCAAGGTGTGGCTTTTGATCCATAAAAGATCAATGAAATCCCTTTTAACTCGTTTCACCCCACATTTATAAAAATTCTCAAAACTACCTTCGGTAAACTTGAAAATGAATCCTCCAATACCACAATATAGAATCACTATGAACAATTCGTTGAAACAATTATTTCGCATATTCTTAATTCTCATTATTTCTTGTTTCATTTCCTCTTTGAACTTTTTATATTCGGTTCTGATTTCGCCTATTTTGAATGTCCTCAGCACTTCTAACAGCTCTCTCAAACCAACGTCTCCTTTCAACAGAGTTTTGGTATGAATAATATCTTTAGTTTTTGGATCTAATATTTCAATTATTTTATTCGAAATATTGGATTTACTTCTAGATCTTAATCTTTTTCTTTGTCGAACAAGCTCACGTACTTCTGGTCTGAAGGGTCTGGGTTTTCTGATTTCAACTTGAGGACTAACTGACCTTGTGCTTGTGTCTGATAATCTTCTATATGAATTACTATTTTCAATGCCATTTATCATGTTTTTTCTTCTGAAACTTTCCATTATTTCTTCCTCTGTGAACTGATATGGAGCTGACTGACTTCTTCCCATTTCTTTTTTGGTTTTTCTCTGGAGTCTTCTTCCACGTGATGCAGCAGAAGATATACTCTTTTTTGTTTTATTGAGAATGCTATTAATTTCATTTTGTGCTAATTCTGCAAAATTTTCCGTTTTATCTATGAGATCTTCCAAGAAATTCTTAGGAATGCTACTATTGCGTTCAACACTGCCGATTTTTGATGCACTATTTCTTTCCAACGATCTTGTTTTTCGTCGTGGTCTTTCGGGAGATTTCGGACGTAACAACGTTGTTTTACTATCTGTCACTTCGTTTGTGTCATTTTCAACCATCAAATCTCTCGCAGGTGTTTGCTCTCGGGTTCTGTTGTGATTTGCTGATTGTTTTTTGGTGAAGCTTCTTCTTTTTCTGGCCACATTTGCACTGAAGACTTGTTCGGGCGTAACCATTGCTTCAATTCTCGAAATATCGACATCGTTTTGAGTTGTCGTTGCCGGAGATGTTTCTACCGATTCCATCACATGTAGACTGTTTATTTTTAGAACGGGATTCGGGAGACCTGTGTATGAAATGGTGCCAACTTTTCTGTTAGTTCCAATGACCTACCTCCATTGGATGCGACAAATTTAGCACAGTATACGAAATTCATTATAATTTTATTTTTTGTGAAGATCTAAACATTTGAATTTTAGTTCAATAAAGACGATTAATTAGTCACATTTGAGCAACTAGAAATGGAGGGTATCGTGTTTGACTAATTTTCAATTAAACAAGATATGTTAGAACTATACTTTGAAGAACTTATTAATTGAGTTACTTCACCTTTAGAAAAAACTCAAAAACTCAAAATGGAGATAACATAGTTATTAAAAGTGAGAGATTTTTCAAATTAAATTGTTAAAGTTATGAGTGAACAAATCTTATGACAGGAATGTTTCTAAAGCAAATGCTAAAATCGGCCAAAAGATGGAGCCAAGTATGTATATGAGGATTTTTCCTTTGATTTTTTCTTCATTAACTTTGTCACGATAGGTTGAAAAAACAATTCATTAATGATAGTTTTGTGAAGTTAAAAATTACTACTATAATTTACCACATAAGAGTAGCGATAAAGAAAAAATATAAGATACATGCTGTGAGAAGAGAAGATAGTGAAATAATGAAATTTTATTTCTACAGTAACTTTCACTGTATTCACAAATAATTATTGTAACTATTACAAATTATATATCCGCTACTGTTTAAATATTGATCTGCTGCATTCAAACTATTCTCCCGATCAGTTAGAAACATGTTTTAAATTTGGTTGAAGTATTTTAATAAACTTGGAAGTTCAAGAATAAAAACTGAAAAAATCTAATAATTCGATCACCCTATTTCGTAAATCAAAGCCTTAAGACCCCTAGTTAATTTGACAAATTTGCATGTTAGTAATTTAAACATCTCGTTCCCTCATGAACTAATTATTTTTTAATAACTGAGATTGAATTCTCGCACATCACTTGGTGAAACATCATAAAGAATAAAGTATAAACTTTAAAATAAAAACACTTGGCTTATGTTTCACAATATAAAAAATATTTAGATACTGTATTTAGCAGTAATAAAAAGTCGACATGTTTCGAGCTATGAACTCATTATCAAGACTGACTACAGGAGAGTATTGCATCGTAATTTATAAAACAGACAAAAGCAAAGGTGATACCTGAAAATCAATTTCTTCGTTTACAAGGGGTAATTGACTATTATGGGCGGAACTTATTTCGAGAATTTCGAGAAGGTCAAGACGTTTACCCTTGTTACCTGAATGTAACAATTTGGTTTTGTTGAAATCCAGGAAGTGATTGAATTTTATACAATGTTCAGAGAAGCCAGTGGTATTTTTGTTTTGTAAAATTGACTTTTTATGTTCTTCAACACGAATATTTATATTCCTTCCTGTCTGTCCAATATAGAAAGCAAGAAAAAAATAATAGGGCATTCGTCGCAAAATATTGTGTAAATACCACTGTTTTCTCCGATGTTAGATTTTTCTTTATTATTGACCAAGAATGACTTCAATGATTAATTATTTTTTCTTTTATTTATGACATGTTCAGGAGTATACTATAATTAAAATCGAGTACATGATCTTCTATTTTGATTATATATATATATATATATATATATATATATATATATATATATATATATATATATATATATATATCTACAGGGTGATTCACGGAGGATGGCACATTAGACGTTTCTGGTGAACCATACAACGGATCACTTTGAAAATTCAATGGAGGGCATAGTCGGACATTCTCGACTCAACTAAAATATTTTTGGTAATGCGGTGTTGCCACTTCTATTAGAAAGTAGTAGCAACTTTGATTTTTCAAATGGTACACCCTGTATATAATATTATTTAGGAATCTACAACAATTTCCCAATAACTTATTTATTGGGAAATTGTTATTTATTATTATTATTATACTTGTTATTTTTGGACAGTTTGATAAAATTATCAGCAGAACATGTAAAAGTTCGATAAAGTGTATCCGCATCTACTGCCAATAAACCTTAAGAAATTTATACGAATTCAGAACAATTTCAATGAGTATGGATAAACTTTAAAAACGCACCAAGGTACTTGATAGTGGAAATATTGATATAAATAAATTATATAAATAATTAGAAAAAATTAAAACGACATGGCAGATGTGATTTCATTCGGATCCAAACCTTCAAATGTTTGGGTAATACTTTGTAATTGTCTCTCGAACGCACGCCAAAAATAATAAACAAATTCATAAGAACTTCGTTTGAATAGTTTTGTTCCATCGTTTTTGAAGATATTTGCAACTTCTGAGATGTCAAAAGAACGATACTATTAGTAGATTGTCACAACGTTACTGTCAAATAGTGATCATGGCATGCTTACCAAATACCGAATGGGGACACCATGTACAAGGAACATTTTCACAAATAAATGCTAATAAGTCCGAAACCTGACTAGTTAGGTATAGGTATGATGTACATAGATGAAAAGCAAATTTTAGCAGCTTTCCGAATTTTCAATAATATACAGGCCATTCTATTTGAAATAATCAACTTTCAGTCACTTTTTCAAGCAAACGAAATAACTGAATTTTTTTACCACCCTGTATTGAAGTAACGCAGATTAGACTGAAGTGTAGGAAGTCCCCATGTATCACCAAACTCTAACTCAAATTTTGATATAATAGTATTTATCAACTCAAAGATATAAGCGATTCAATAGTTCTTGATTTCCGAAGAAAAATAATGAAAATAATTTTTATTTCGAAAACGGTAACAGATAGGTATAGGGCAATTTCATGAAAAGTTATTGGGAAATTGTTGTAGATTCTGAAAATAATATTATATACAGGGTGTTCTATTTGAAAAATCAAAGTTGCTACTACTTCCTAATAGAAGTGGCAACACCGCATTACCAACCATATTTTAGTTGGGTAGAGAATGTCCGACTATGCCCTCCATTGACTTTCCAAAGTGATCCGTCGTATGGTTCACCAGAAACGTCTAATGTGCCATCCACCATGAAACACCCTGTATATATGTATATATATATACATTTATATATATATATATATATATATATATATATATATATATATATATATATATATATATATATATATATATATATCTATATATATATATATATATATATATATATATATATATAATACATATACATATTATAATATATATATATATATATATATATACATATATATATTATATATATATATATTATAATATATATATATATATATATTATATATATATATATATATATATCTTATATATAAAATTCTCATGTCACAAAGTTCGTTCCCGTACTCCTCCGAAACGGCTTGACCGATTCTCATGAAATTTTGTGAGCATATTGAGTAGGTCTGAGAATCGGCCAACATCTATTTTTCATCCCCCTAAATGTTAAGGGTAGTACCCCTAAATTTTTTATTTTATTTTTTAGACAAAATTTTTTGTTTTTATTTTTTTACGATACAGCATACAAAAATACATACAATCCTAAATTTTCACCCTTCTACGATCAATTTTTATTTGTTAAACTCCTTCGAAATGACTCGACCGATTCTCATGAAATTTTGTGTGCATATCGGTTAGGTCTGAGAATCCGACAAAATCTATTTTTCATCCCCCTAAATGTTAAGGGTAGTCCACCCCTTAATTTTTTTCTTTATTTTTTAGCAACATTCTCTGTTCTATTTTTTTATGATACAGCATTCAAAAATATATACAACCCTAAATTTTCACCCCTCTACGATCAACCCCTATTTAGATAGATAAAAATAATTTATATGGCAGAACAACGTTTGCCGGGTCAGATAGATAGATAGATAGATAGAAAGATAGATTAGATAGATTAGATAGATTAGATAGATAGATAAGATAGATAGATAGATAGATAGATATGTAGATAGATAGATAGAGATACATTAGCAGATAGATGAATATATAGGAAGACAGATAGATAAAAATAATTTTTAGGGCAGTACAACCTTTGCCGGGTTAGATAGATATGTAGATAGATAGATAGATAATTAGATAGGTAGATATACATCGGCAGATAGATGAATAGATAGAAAGATAGATAGATAAAAATAATTTATATGCCAGAACAAGGTTTGCCGGGTCAGCTAGTATATATATATATATATATATATATATATATATATATATATATATATATATATATATATATATATATATATATATATATATATATAAATATATCTGAATCCAAGAAGATGAACTGTTTTAGGATTATTAATCTAAAGTTTATGAACTAGTTTTATAGGTTCATTTCAATGTAATGCAATGAAAACAACTATAATTTTATAAGCGGAATATGAAGCTCATTTTGTTCGCCCACGTATTTCAAGAGCAGTTAGCTTTCAAATATTTGTTTTAGTTATAGTCTGTTACGTGATTACAGCACTTCTATTCATATCACCTCGAACAATTATAGAAACAGGGGTTAATTTAGTGGAACACACAAAACATCTCGAGCATATAATATCTGAACGGAATCATATGTAACGATTTTGTGATTCATCAAAATCAATATCAAATCTAGAGAAATACGTGATCTGTAAGTTTCCATGGATTCCGAAATGAAAATTCAGTTCCCTAACGTTTTTATCGAATCAAGGAGCTCTCAGGGACTACTTCGTTACAAAAAAAATTGGTTTGGGATGAAATAATGGCATTTCAAGCAGATTTTCATGATTGGACGTCAATTTTGACGAGGACAGAAAAACAAAGGTAATTACTGGAAAATCTAGCGCACTGGATCAAAAAGAAGCTTATTATGTCCAAATGTTCATCCTTGAATACATAGGCACTAAATAGGAAAGGCCACGGTTTTATTCCTCTCCCAAGTATGTGTGAGGGACTCGGGCTGTTTCAGTTATAGGGATTAATCCTCTAGTCAGATCATACATGTAAATCTGTTGTTAATAGTGTTTTTATTCATATTAGTTGAAATGAAATAGAAAAAATTTTCACTTAAAAAGGCACAAATTTTGGAATATTTAGAGATGTTTATTTTAGTCCAAGATCCCAGAGCCACCAGATGCCACTCATTTTCTCAGCAATAATATGTATGGGATGAAGTAGTGTTCTCATCTACTTTCAGTATATGCATACCTGCTACCTTGTGCCGACGGCCAATTTCCAGGTATCAGGTGCTAAAGATGAAAAAAACTCAACTCACTTTTCTTATTTTCTCAGTCTTGATTTTTATGTTTGATACTCAGGGAACTATTTAAATACCTTATGCAGACTGCCAGATTGATCGTATGGGCCAAACATCCCGCCAGACACAAATAAAGTGTCCCTATGAGTATGACAGTAGGTATGAGCGAAATGTCATGACAGTTACTATAGAAGGGAGATCGACACGCATAGATAATCACTATCGCACTTGAATGAGCAAATCATGACATTGCGGTCATACTGTCATACTCATAGGGACACTTTATTTGTGTCTGGCGGGATGTTTGTCCCATATGATCGGTCTGGCTGCTTGCATGAGGTATTGAAATAGTTCCCTGAGTATAGGCATCTGAAAATAAGAATGCAGCGCCAATGTGGCCAGTCGTAGAACTATAAATATTGACATTGGAATATTTATGTTGTATTTGTTGTGTGTTTATTTGTGTTTTTCAAATATAATTTTACCATAAATATAAAGACTTTTCAGGCTTCTTTAGTGAACAAGTGTGTTACTGTGTATGTATTCTCATTGCTATTAAGGCGGTAGGTGATTATCATCATTTGTTTTGTAGCCAAATTGAGAGAAATCTTTAGGTTAGATCATGAGATGAATATCTTAATTCTCTGATTGACTCGTTCAATATGTACTCTAGCAGCTGCTATTTTGGCATTCAACAATGCTTCTTCTGTAGTCAACTGTTTTTTGACTTTCAAAAATGGTGGCCTGATCAACTTTATTTTAAACTGTTGACAAATATCATCTATCAAGAAACCTTTGTCCACCATAATAGCATCCTGTGAGCTTTCTAACTTCAAAATTAAGTCACTTTGTTGGAAAATCGTTTTATCAGATGCTCTTCCCCCATATGGTTCACTAATATAAGTAATTAAACCTCCAGGAGAAACACGTGTCATGAATTTCACTGTGTTATTAGATTTATACCGAGAGTAAAACCTGATCCTGCAGCAAAGGCACTTTGGTTTCTGTATAAAAATTTCTGTACAGTCTAAGATGATTCGAGTATTTTGAAAACTTTCAAAACATTTTGGCATGTTTTTCTGTATTTCAGAATATTCTGGGAATCTTATGACACAACTAAGAACTCTACTCATAATGGGTAGCATTTCATAAATATATTTTTGGCATAATTCTTGTGAAATGCCAAATAAAAGAGATAATGTCACATATGTAAGGTCACATTTCAATTTTGTCAATACTAAAACAATACGCTGTTTGATTGTTAATCTATGTGACCGTTGATCACTGTAAACAGATTGTACTGCTTTTACTATTGTATCTAATAGTTTTATATTATTGAGATCAGTGAAACTGTTTAGAGCACTATCTGTAGTTATCAGATCACGCAAAGTAGAGACTTTAGGAGTATTCCTTTTTCCCTTCTACACAAACACGATATTTATCACCAGCTGGAGGAAAAGCATGGAAATTCACATTTGAACATTTCTTTTCCCAGGAAGAACACTGAGGAACTGAACAATAACGATTCGAACGACTCATAGCTTTCAAAATGATTGCAAATAATAAATATTTGTAAAAAATCACACAAAAACAAACACAAAACAAAGGAGAACGTAAGAACTATGTCAATATTTTCAGTTATTCTGATTGTCACCAGGCGGCGTATCGCTTATTTTGATTCGCCTATCATATATAAAAATCAAGACTGAGAAAATAAGAAAAGTAAGTTGAGTTTTGTTCCATCTTTAGCACCTGATACATGGAAATTGGCCGTCGGCACAAGTTAGCAGGTATCCATACACTATTACACTGAAAGTACATAATGAGCACTACTTCATCCCACAAATATTATTGCTGAGAAAATAAGTAACGTCTGGTGGCTCTGGGATCTTGCTCTATTATGTTTGATACCGATGGCTTAGATAAGTACTCTTCAACTTCAAAAGCGATATGAGGATTCTACATTCTGTCAAGGTCTGGAGTGAAACAATGTTCGTTTGAAAAAAACACGCTTTAATAAGAAACCAAACAAGTAAAATATGATTTATCTTATTGTAAGAAAACGTGTTGTGCTTTTGACTATACTTTTATAATATCCCTACTTTTATGAATAGCTACCAATGAAATGTTTGTCACATTTGATATCAAACACACTTTTTTACACATAAATGAATTGAATTCTTCTTTTTAGTTAGGTTTGCTATTGAAGCGTATTTTTGAACCATAATTTAATTCATTAATTTTTGGTATCAAAACGGAATAAAAAGTAATAGCAATCAGAACATTAGACCTTCAGTAGATCATATGTGTAATAATCCACCTAAAATCATCTCAGTTCATGATTCTGGTTAGAACATTATCACAAAATGAAGAAAATTATTGTACTTAAATTAATTATGTTAGCAAATATTCAAAATAATCAGACGTATTAAAGTATAACAATGACATTGAAACAGTAGTTTGTGACAATCGAACTCAACTTATATCACTTTTTCATTCTGTAGATCCTGGACAAGACATTTTTGTTTAATTTATAATATAATGGCTTTGAATTGAATCAATACTTTATAATATTACAAATTTGTATCTAACACCATAATCAAATTACATTTAAACTAAAATATGACAATCTTTATACAATGTACTACTATATAATTGTGGAAAGACAGTATTTCCGTTTCGTTTTGTCCTTCAATTTTGATTTCACAATTTCATCCTAAAACACAAATTCATAATCTCCACGTTGATCTTAATAACACCAATTTACACGTGTTGCCCTGAAGATGACCGAGGAAATTTCATCTTTTATCACTACATTTAACCTATATTCGCTTTATTTTCTAGTTCTTTAACATAATTCGCAGTATCGATCATACTACACATCCAGTAATCTAAATTTATATTCTTCCCTATATACTTTTCATTATGACAAAGTGATGAAATTATTGTATTGTCACGGTCCCTATTACATGTGAAAATTTTCCGAATAATCAGACGTCTTAAAGTTGGCAAAGAAGACGTTGAAATATTCCATTATATGCATACAGATGGAGCTCATACAAAGCGTGTGAAAAATTACCAGTTTCTCAATTAAAAATAACTATTATTTCAATTTATTAGTCATTTAACACCTGTAACTTCATAAAAACATGATCAGTTAGTTTCATTTCAACTAAATCGAAATTTAATAGCGTGAGATTATGAATAACATTAAATCCGAAACTTGTAAATCAAAAATGAAGTATTTTCCCATAATTATGTTATTAAGTTTACCATGACTACAATTCGTGAAACTGCCAAGAAATTCTAGGCTCATTACAGAATAACCAAACAAATAAATCATATGCCATTTGCTAGGACAAATAACAAAATCTTGGAATGTGATGAAACAAAATGTAGAAAAGTGATGGAAACAACCGTTAGCTTTGTTTCCAGAAATAACTGGTACCTACCTAATTCACAAAGAACATATATTTTACTGATTGAAAGTCAGGATATATTTATTCCTTTTTTGAATATATATATATATATATATATATATATATATATATATATATATATATATATATATATATATATATATCTAATACGAAATGTACATTGGACGTTTTAGATCTTCCTGTATGTTCTTACGTACGGCCGGTCCCTATAACAGGACCCGTTAATCTACATAGGACTCACAAAATAAGGATGGAGAGTATAGGCGAGTTCCTGTTTCGATCCGATGAGCGGATCGCTAGAACTAAACTTTCATAGTTTTGCCGGTTTGCTAGAGACTTACGCTATTTTACGCATCTAAAAGTAGAAATCGCATCAAAATATCCTGAATTAAGGTGGTGTCTAGCTCAACAAATGATTCGATATCCTTACACGAGATCACAAAGCTTCGACGGCCGAAGGACTAGCGATAGCTTGTAGCAGTCAGGACGCAAATATATGAGTTAAACGAATCGGGGTTCACAAGCGGATCTATATTTTCACGAATCCATATCAATAACAATTAAGCCGCACTGTAACACTCGAATATTCAAGACGCAAAATAATAGTAATGTATGTAAAAAGTTCTGAAACTGATATTTCACAGGATGGGTAGGAACTTTGGAATCCTGCGAGTCAAGTATAATCAGTAGTAGTACTATAAGTACTTCAAAATAATCAGGTTATACATCGATAACTTGTTGCATAATTACAAAGAGTGTCAGTTTGACAGTTTAAATAATCCGACCGCGTAGCGGGGGGATTATTCTGTCAAACTGACACGATTTGTAATTATGCAGGAAGTTTGAGATGTATTTCGCAAAATACGTCTCGTGGCTCGGAAGTATAATCTATTATATTCGATGCACTTTTGATATTATAACTGATTATTTTTTTCGTATGATTTCCAACCAATCAGAACGATCAATTTAGTTAAAATACCTTGTATAATTTCTTTAATACCTGATTATACAAAGAGTAGCTCTACCAATCGAAAACTAAGAGGACCGTCAAATTTTGACATTTATCAATAATTATTCAAAAATGAGTCGATTCGGAAATTTTTAATTAATATACTCAACAAATAATCATATCAAATACAATACGTACTTCATAATAAATACGGTTATACATCTCAAACTTCCTGCATAATTACAAATGGTGTCAATTTGACAAAATAATCCTCCCGCTTCGCGGTCGGATTATTTAATCTGTCAAACTGACACTCTTTGTAATTATGCAACAAGTTATCGATGTATAACCTGATTATTTTGAAGTACTTATAGTATTACTACTGATTATATAACTCATGTATGAATAAGTCAATAGAATCCGTGAATTTTGCATAACTACTGCTTATTGATAAGTGAATATACCCTTGACGACGTGATATAATCGTTTTGGTATTTCGCCTCGTGTCAAAACGTGAATATTTTCATATTGACGGTGTTTTGACGTTTGTCAAAAAAAATTAATTTTTTTGATTCGTTATATAATCGTAACGAATACCACTCGAGCGATCGAAAATAATCGAATATACTGACCTCGTCACTCGACGTATTTTCTTAAAACACCAGTCGAGTTGCGCTCTCGTGGTGTTTCGCAAAATACGTCTCATGACTCGGAAGTATAATCGATTATTTTCGATGCTCTTGTGATATTATAACTGATTATATAACTCATGTATGAATAAGCCAATAGAATCCGTGAATTTTTCATGACAACTGTGTATTGATAAGCTAATATACCCTTGACGACGTCATTAAATCGTTTTGGTGTTTCACCTCGTGTCAAAATGTGAATGTTTTCATATTGACGGTGTTTAGACGTTTATCAAAAAAAATAAATATTTTTGATTCGTTATATAATCGTAACGAATACCACTCGAGCAATCGAAAATAATCGATTAAACTGACCTCGTCACTCGACGTATTTTCTTAAAACACCACTCGAGCTGCGCTCTCGTGTTGTTTCGCAAAATACGTCTCGTGACTCGGAAGTATAGTCGATTATTTTCGATGCTCTTGTGATATTATAACTGATTATACAACTGACAATTCATTATGGACGATACGTTTGAATGCTCAAAGTTTCCCAGTCACTCAAGTCATAAAAATACGTTCATAAATATTCATGCAGTAATTGTTATATGCGGTTAAAACTTGAACTATCTGTTATTTATCTATTTTTTTTTCAGTATTTATAATTCACTTCAGAAACAATCAACATCGTACTCCATCAGTAATTGATGTGAAGCCACATCACGGTTCGTTTCACATCAGTCGATTCTTACCTATCGATGTATAAACTGTACTGCAAAACACAACTGCGTTCCAAAAGGTCCATATTTTCTTTTCTCCGCCATTTGCTACAATGAGCTGATCCTTCAGAAATGACTCGATCAACTTTTCTTCGAATTCTCTAATTCTCCTATACGCTCGACCTTCGAACTCTCCTACCGATTTCTCTTCTGGAATTGTCGTCGCATAATCTCTTATATTACGTATCACTGAATATCTTTCTTTCTGAAGATTTGGAACCACTATTTTATCTTCATTGTAACCTGAAAGCGTTAAATTTCAATGAGAAATTATATTTTTCAATGTGAGAATTCAGTTTAAATGCAATAAGTAGACCTTCTTGACTACTTGTGAAGTGGAGAAGTGACGGAGAATTTTACATTATCAGAAATACTTCATTTGGATAATGTGTATATTTACAGCCTCCCTACTTTATGGAAGAAGGACTTTTGTTTTGAAAAGAGTTCGAGACTTAATTGAGCTCCAAATGTCATTTATTTGGGGAATTACTCCGTCTATTAAGTCAGGATATTTCCCATTATAGCAATTGCAGGGGAAATTCTATATATTGCAAACGGTTTTATATTGACTACAATGTATAAATATATATATATATATATATATATATATATATATATATATATATATATATATATATATATATATATATATACATACATATTTATATAGGTATATATTTTCTCCACGATCATCACAGAATTCGCCAATTCTGATATCAAATTTGATTACTGAATGCTGGAATTCTCTCTCTTGAGATTGAAGAAATATTCTGCAACACCTCTGCCCCCGTGCAATTTAAATGTATTTGCTTTCTCTCCCTTGTTATAGAATAATATTCTCACACTGGCTAGCAATAATAACATTAGCCTTGACGCAGTTGATTGTCATCGTAGTGGCAAATTTGAGGAAGTGTCAAAATTATTGCTGTCACGTTTTCATTCGAAAATATAATAAATAGCATGAATTTATTCAGTGATTCAGAATTTTTGATCGTGGAGAAAGTATAGTCTGCTACTCGGTTAGAATGAAAATTCGTGATGCTCGTGGTTCCTCACGCTCGCCTTCGGCTCGCGCTCGGAACTTTTCCACTCGCATCGAATTTTCATTCTAACCTTGTTACAGAATATACTATTCTGATATGTCTAGCGGCTCTCTTGAGAATTCATGAAAATTTGGTATCTGGGATTATTTTTGGGGCAGAAAGAAGCTATCGAAATCTGGAAAAATTCAGTCTACATTTTGCATCCAATAGGGCAAGGAGAGAAGTGGCGTTAGGTGCATGACCAACAAATATTCTGCCTACCTTATAAAAGAAGGACTTTTGTGTTGACAAGAGTTCGAGAATATTTTTAGAAAACAGGTCTCGAGTTAATTGAGCTCCAAATGTCAATCATTTGGTGAATTACTCCGTCTATTAAGTCAGGATATTTTCCATTATAGCAATTGCAGGGGAAATTCTAAATACCGCAAACGGTTTCATATTGACTACAATATATATATATATATATATATATATATATATATATATATATATATATATATATATATATATATATATATATATATATATGTATATAGGTATATATTTCCTGATATCTCTAGCGACTCTCTTGAGAATTTATGAAAATTTTGTATCTGGGATTATTTTTGAGGCAGAACAAAGCTATCAAAATCTGGGAAAATTCAGTCTACATTTTGCATCCTTTTGG
Organism: Cynegetis impunctata; assembly: GCA_030704885.1. Lineage (NCBI taxonomy): Eukaryota > Metazoa > Arthropoda > Insecta > Coleoptera > Coccinellidae > Cynegetis > Cynegetis impunctata. The sequence continues at coordinate 4,013 of JARQZK010003166.1, read as the reverse complement.
CAAGGAAAAGAAGTGGCTTTAGGTGCATGAGCAACAAATTTTCAAACCGGTGGTAGAAGGTTTACATGGAGCTTCAAAATGTTGGAGGATTTTTTGTCTAAGCAGGGGCGTCTTAAACTAGGGGGGCCCTTGGGCACACAAGAATTTGAGGCCCTTTTGGAAATTAAAAAACGCGAATTATAATAACAATTTTTACTGAGTATGACCATTTATTATAGGCAATCAAATACAGTATGATGTAATATGTCATTAATGATATTAGAATGCCGCTGGTTTTTTGTTTACGATTACGATAACTGGTTCTTTCGAGATTTCTGTTGAGCAAAATCTTCTCTTATATCCTTAAAGTCAATTTTTTGAACAAACTGAAAGAATGTTACTGCTTCAGTAACACACTCAACAACCTGAAACCCACTTAATTTAGCGAATGTGCCGCACATGGGACGTAAATCGCAAATTCGCAAACTTCTTTTATTCTTGACTGAACACCAGAGTACTTTCCAGACATATTTGATGCATTGTCGTAGCTCTGCGTGCGACAATCTTTTATAGGAATATCAAGGCTTTCAAAAAAGTTTAATAGGCAAACATTTCAAAAATCTCCGAATAGGTTGTCCGTCTTTTACGTATTCAACTATGAAAGTAAGTTGGTCAACGTGGGACAGATCTGGCGTAGAATCTACGCTAATAGAGTAGTACTTTGCTGATTTAAGTTTTTGACAATGGTTTTCAAAACTTGCTGTCCCATTAAGTTGATAAATTCATTACAAATATTTGCCGATAAATATGATGTAATTTTTTTTCCACGATTTCCGCAGTTTTGTATGTGATTATTTATTTATTTATTTATTTAAGATAATCAGGAAAACAAACAGGTATTAACCCAAAAAGAGTATTCGCTTATTAATAAGAAAAATACATCATGCAATTCAAATTAAAATTGGTATAACATATAAGCACATACATAATACATATAAAAATTTTTTATATATAAAACCTTTATCATGAATATAATTTATAACATATACATATATCAATCTTATCCTTATTATGAAGAACCCTTCTTCAGCGATCGTTTGAGCGACAAGTATGTGGTATTAAAAAGATCTACACCAAAAAAGAATGTCATGTAACAATCCATCATTCGGTGAAGAGGAGAATTATGAGAACAGTTTGTACGTCTATATGGAATATAAAATAGGTTATTATTACGTAGCCTCAAATCTGGAGTTCTAAATGGTATCATCTCTAAAATTCTTGGTACCGATAACATGTTATTAACAACCTTGAACAATAACAAAACGTCTGTTATCCTCCGCCGGTCCGAAAGGCTCACAAGTCCGAAAGCTTCCCTCAAAGGTGAATAATCATGATTGTTTACAGTGATATTATTCTTATAAGCTAAAAACCTGAGAAATCTTTTTTGAATTTGTTCCAGTCTATCTATGTAGCAATTATATTGTGGATTCCAGATGGTGGATGCGAAATTTAATCTACTATAAACAAAAGAATAATAAAGAGTTAAAAATGTTTTATTGCCCTCGAAGATTCTGCCCTGGCGGATGATGAAACCTAGCATCCGATTGGAGTTTGTAATAATTTTTTCGACGTGCAAATCAAATAGAAGTTTGCTGTCGAACAGCATTTGCTTGTCGATTAGCAAGAAAAGAATCAAATTCACTAATCAGTTCTAAGCATCCCAAATAATTTCCATTATTTTGCGATCCTAATATCACCACGAAAAGCAAGACCTCTTGAAGCCAAAAATTTCACTACTGCAACAATCCTCCTAAGCACATTCTTCCAATAGTTAATTTCTGTATTATATTGGGACAGCAACTCTGTTGTTATGCTGTATCAATAAGTTACTTACATGCTTCCAATCTTTATATCCATTAGGAGAACTTAAATTATGTCCAGTGCCAGTAGTAGTATTAAATAGACGGCAGCAATAACAGTATACAGATTTCTTTGCTGGTGAATAAAGGAGCCATTTTCTTTCTAAAGACTCACCATTCGTCAATTTACGAATAAAAATATTTTTAGTCAAATATCTAGTTTTCGTCTTACCATTTGAATCTGGAAAACTTGTAGAAGTTTCGGAGAAGTCACTATTTATATTTTGGAAAAACTCTGACCCTTTTCGAATCCAAATATCACGGACTTCTTCCGGTAAAATGTCGTCACAGTAAGTACCAGGGTCAGCAGACACAGATACATTCTCTAAGCTTGCAGTTATTAATTCACAGTAGCTTGAAGTCGATGGTTCAGCATCTTATGTGTGTTTGTCATTTTCGTAACACGTAACCTCTTTTTCCTGGTGACATTCAGAAGTACTTGTGTCTTGCGGTAATGAGGATGAATAATCCCTCGGCTTATTTGTTTCTTCAACCGTAAGAAACGAAGTGAGCTTTGGATGTTTTTCCGTTATTTCTTTTTGAGCTATAATTTTTTTTCTTTTTTGTGAACCACTTAAATATGTACTTTTTGGCATAATGAAATAATGTTCAAACGAACAAATCAAAACTTTTGTTTATCTTACTTAATTTTAAATATCAAACGAAACAAAATAACGCCACCCATTCCTATCAGACTGAAAGTTCAATACATCATTCGGGGATTCCCCCAACCATAAACAATGTCGATATTTATGTTAGGTCTTGTTTAGACGGTGCAGCTTGACTAAGGAATCGGAGTGATTGCGTGAGTGATCGCTAGATGGTGTACTTAGTAAATTAGGTAGGATGCGTTCGGAAATATTATTAATTAGTGCAATAGGAATAGGCGCAGTTATCGATATAATGGCGTAGTATATGCCTTGTAAATACCTTCTGATAAGATTACTGCTTTGTGAAAAAAGTGTAATGTGCCCGACAAAAATGTTTTGAGAATGAATGTGTGAGAGAAATTGTCGGTCTTTCGGGGCCCCCTGAGAATGGGGGCCCTGGGCACGGACCCCGTGTGCCCTTATGGTAAAGACGGTATTGTGTCTAAGTCAAGTAAGAGGGTTACATATTTGTACGTGGATTGCACTGATTCTTGGAAAACAGCGGTATGAACTTTTTTTACCTGTCTTCATTTTTATGTAGAGATTTCATAGGTTTTTGTCAATTTTGAGGTAGTCCACAGCTCATTCAGATGCTGTATGGAACTGTACTGTAGCGGTCAACTATTTTTCGTTACTGCCGCTATTTTAATATAGAAATTTATTGTTTTTTTGTAGGTTTTAAGATTTTGCGGACAGCTTGTGCCGAATGAATTCTTTTACCGCAGCAATTTTATTATAGAAATTTCAAGCATTTTTGAAAATTTTTGATCATTGCGTTTCTTTACAGCCACTCCAAATTCAGTATAGAAAGCGGAAAACTCCTACGTGAATTCGGTTGATACTAGGGAGGCGCCATTTTGGAAGGATTCAAATGTTTTTTTCCCATCACAATTTTTAGGTAAAAATTTCATGCGTTTTTACTGGTATTCAAACTTTGTGTATTTCTTCTACCCTTTGAAATAAACATTGACATTAAATTTATTTGTGAAAAAAAAAATAAAGAAAAAATAGGACCTGAGCGACGGAGCTTAGCTGCTCTACAGTTTTTCAAATCTACTTCCTAAATGAAAATTCTGCTGTTTGGAGTTAGTTTTCATTCTACAATTTATCAAACTTTATGCGAATTGATAAATGGAGTAAGATTTCATATCTACTTCTACACTCTAGTTAATCTGACGATTCCTACAACTACATTTTTCTAACCCTGTGATCGACACGTATTATATAAATTCAAGTTCTATTTTTGATTTTTCTTCGAAGGATTATCATTAATAGAATGATGAATTCGAACGAATGGTTTGAATCTGCAATTTGACTCGACTATGATTAGTTACTTCGTGTGAGTATCTGAAAGATCAATCAAATCAATAATAATTCACAAATAAACGATGTGTTTATGATGAGAAATATATTTTATGTTTCCGGTAATTCAGTTCAGTCCGACTTCCTAGATTCATTGAAAATA
>JARQZK010003165.1:0-37743 GCA_030704885.1 Cynegetis impunctata | reverse complement strand
CCTTGGACACTAGCTATTCAATAATTGACTCTATCTCTAACTTGTCTCTCAATTTTTTCATTCCCCATCTCATGTCCCTCTTGGTCTTTAGCTTCCACAGAGAAATCCGATATTTGTCTCTGTTTTCTCCATTATTGTGGCTTTATCTCAATTTCATATCTTTTAGAGATATCATTTTGCTGGTCAAATCCTTGAAATCGAACTTTGGACGTAAAATCACGCGAAATAACAATTTAGTCAGTTTTACTGTTCCATAGTGCATAACCAACAAATCTCATTACTTCAGCTCGTGGTATTTGTTGTCTTTAAGAAGTTTCAAACGTACTCTTAAAAAAGCTTTTCTATTAGCAATCACAGTTTCGCCCTTTGTTATTTTTATTGTCACTGCGTTAATGTCAACAATACTGTTCAGGTAGTCTATAAGTTTTTCACTTATTGAATGCTGTGTAGCGCCAGAGTCAAAAATGAAAGCTATTTCGCCTACCGGTTTCTCTAGAATATATGACAAAGATATAAAACGTACTTCCTTTTGATCTTCTTGGGCAACATTTGCCCTGCTTTCATCTCTCTTTGGATTTCTATTGCATCTTTGACCTTTCCCTCGACCTGGTTTTCTAAAACTTCTCTGATAACTATTCATATTTGATTGCTTAGGACACTTTGTAATCAGATATTCGGTACCTCCACAATTGTAGCACTTCAATAATCTTTCTCTACCGAAGAAGGAACATTCATTAGTTTTACTAGTTTCCTGCACACATGCATTCTTTAATTTTGATTCAGCATCTTGAAGTTTGTCATTTATAAAGTCAATACTCAAATCTACAGTTGAAGTTTCCAATACTGTTTTTACTGTCTTGTACTTTTCAGGTAATGTGAGAAGTAAATGACCTCATTATCTTCATCCACTTTTGAACCTGTTGTCTCTAAATCACGAATGAGTTTATCAAACTTTACAAAATGATCCTGCAAATTGTTATCTCTGTATTTCGATGTTAGGAGCTGACGTCTTATATAGAGTTTTGATAATGAGCTTTTTTGTTCAAAAATTCTTTTGACACAGTGATCTTTACATCTCATTGGCGGTTTTGGCATCTTTAATGTACTTGATATATTTATCACTGATGACTGAACTATTACAGAGCGAGCTTTTGCATCTTCATTCAAGTTTCCTTTTCCTTGTGAGTCATCTTCTGATTCGGATTCTAGGGCTAGTTTTTACAGCATTTCTCATCCGGGATACAGCTTATTCGAAACAGCTAGTTGGAAAAATTTCCATCGGTTAGGACAGGCCAATTGCTATTAACGCTTCCGGCCTCGCTATTCATGTTTTGGTTTATGCATTATACTTCTAACATTTTGAGAACTTAGTCACTGGGGCAATAACATGTAGAAATTATAGCTGTGAAAATCAAATGAAAACTAGATACTCAAACAGAACGTACTTTACTGTATTATGCCGCTTATACAACAACTGATATTTTATGATATAATGGCATATAATGATATATGCCACTTCATTTTCAGGCAAGCAGTATTACCAACTTTCTCACAAACTAACATGAGAATAACTAACCAGAGAAATTCTTGTGACTTCAACAAAAAGTAGGTGCAGACATTACTACCACACTTATGATTATGCAGAGCAGAGAGTGGTAGACGTGTTTATTGTCCGTTGTCCGTTGAATTGTTAAATTTACGCAGATACAGTAATCGAATGTTTTTAATTCTTCAACTACAAGTTGTGTAACCAAAGAATATATTTCCTGAAGCTAGTGAAAGTGACGCAACGAAGTATTGATTCTTGCAAATTTGATAACACAGATAGTTCTAGTACAAAAATACTTCTAGACAGTATACATTCACTAAATTTAAGACAAGTTGTTGACAGTGCTACTAGAATTTCGGGTGTAAAAGATAGTTTGCTTGATGTTATACTTATATCGGACAAAATTGAAATTCTGAATGTAGACGTTACAGATGCCTCGGATATTTCGGATCACCTTTTAGTTGGTTGTTGCTTGAAAATTCCTATACTAACAAATATCAACCCTCTCGCTCACCTTGTCCTCAGTTGAGGACAACCTACTTTGGATTTTTTCCTATGAAGTACCGCTTGCTCTTACTTCTCTGTCATATTGTCCTCAGTTGTGGACATCATATTCTTCCAAATGAATATATATGCTGCCATCTACAAGTTATATATATATATATATATATATATATATATATATATATATATATATATATATATATATATATATATACATATATATATATTATATATATATATATATATATATATATATATATACATATATATATATATACATATATATAATACATATACATATATATATATATATATATATATATATATATATATATATATATATATATATATATATATATATATATATATTTATATATATATATATATATATATATATATATATATATATATACATATATATATATATATTGATATATATATATTTATTTATTTATTCATTCATTTAATCGGTTGCCTTTCTACCGTTTGGTGTAAGGCATTGAATTTATATCCTATAGGTATATAATTCTCTACATTTGGCTTTGTCTTTCGCACTTTGTTTTATTCCCTGCCAAGGAATTCCCTTTCTTTCTGCCTCTTCTTTGATTCTGTCATCCCAAGTTTTTCTTGGTCTTCCTCTAGTATTTTATACCTCTTACCCTTGTTTCATATACATTTTTGTCAGTCTGTCTTCTTTCATACGGCACGCATGTCCGAATCATCTTAATTGTCCTATTATTTTTTCACTAATTGGTTCTATCTTATGATTTTGTCTATATGTTTCGTTTCTTATTCTGTCCTTCTTGTTTTATTCTCGATTTTCCTCAATAATCTCATTTCCATAGCATTTATCTTTGTTTTATGCTTTTCTGTCATGGTCCATATTTCGCTACTGTACATAAACTACGGTCTTATAAATTTATTTTTTTTCATATTTCTACTTTTATCTCTTTGCTATTTCTCTTCTACCAAAGAATGTTTTCTTCATCATATTGAATAGCTTTCCTGTCTTTCCCAACCTTTCATTTATTTCATTGTCTATTTCCCAGTCTCTTTCAATTATTGCTCCCGAATATTTAAAGCTTTCCACCTGTTCAATCTGTTTTCCATGTAGTTCGATTTTGTGTCTCTTGTTTTCTCCGGCTATACCCATGCTTTTCGGTTTTCCTATGTTTATCTTCAAGTCTAGTTGGGACAGTTCCCTATCTAGTACTTCGATATTATGCTGTAGATCCTTTTCTGTCTCCGCAAATATTGCCGGTTCATCTGCGAACATCAACTCTGTCACCTGTGTCTGTTCCATTTTCCAGTATCCCAGTTTCAGTGGTCCCATAATTTTTCTTGCTTCTTTCATGGCTTCATCGAGCATCAGTGCGAATAGTAGCGGACTGAGAACACATCCCTGCTTTACCCCTATCATTGTCTCAAACTCCTTCGATTCTTCATTATTCGTTCTTACTATGTTCTTGTTATCTTTGTACATTGTCTTTATTATCTTTATTATTCTTTAATCAATTCATCTTTTTCTTCTGATACTATCCATATGTCTTCTCTTCTCACTCGGTCGAATGCTTTTTCAAGATCTATAAAGCATACATGTATGTCCCTTTTTCTGCTTATTAGTTCCACTGATTTGCCTCAGAATAAATATTACATCTTGGGTACTCTCCTTCCTAAATCCATATTGGCTGTCATCTATTGTTTCTTCGATTTTATCTCTCATTATTTTTTCTATTATCATGGCTAGAATCTTACCCGGAACACTAGTCAACGTTATTCCTCTATAGTTGTTGCAGTTTATCTTATCTCCTTTTTTGTGTATCGGTAGTATGATTCCTATATTCCATTCCAATGGGATTCTTATTTGTTCTTCTATATCATTCATGATTTCAGTTAATATCCTTCTTCCTTCTCTGCCCATATATTTTATCATTTCAGGTGTTATGTTGTCTATTCCTGGTGATTTTCCTTATTTCAATTTTTATATCGCTTCTATAACTTCATTTTCTTGTATTTCCCCTATTTCTTGTAATTCTATCATTACTTCTCGTTCCCTTGTTTTATCTGTTTGTGTTTTTGTCAGTTCTTCAACGTACTGTCTCCACCTCTCCATTATTTCTACTTCTTCCTTTATTATGTTTCCTTCTTTGTCTCTTATGTTCAACATATTATATTCTTTTATTTCTGTTTCATTTGCTTTATTGTCCCGTAAAATTGTTTCTGATTCTCTCTATAGTTCCTTGTCATCTTTTCTCCTGATTTTGTCCATGATTCTAGTTTGGCTTTCTTGACTTCGTCCTCTACTTCTTGTCTTTTTTCTTTATATTCCTCATAATCTTCTTTTTTTTTGTGTCCAGATATTTCTTTCATTTATCCTTTATTTTCAGTTTTAATTTGTTTGTCCACCATTCAGCTTTCTTTGTTATTAGGTTCGATATTTTTGATACTCCGCAGCTGTCTTTGGCTGCTTGTAGGCTACTATCTTTAAAGAATTCCCATTTTTCTTCTATTTCCATTTGTGAAGCCAATCCTTTGAACTTTTTCTCTAGAATAGCTTGGTATTTCTCTCGATATTGCTCTTCTTTCACTTTTACTTATTAGTTTTTCACTATCATATCCATTTTAACTAAGAAGTGGTCGCTATCTATATATAGCATACAAAAAAATTATATGTTTCATCTCATTTTACTAACGATTTCAGTAGTGTACCTTCTCGTTCTAGCCCACTTCAACTTTTCCGAATGTCCGAAATGTCAGTTCTGCGCATGCGCGGCTTCGGGGGGCGTGGCTATGGTCGGGAAGTCGGCCATTTTGCGGATGGCGGCCATTTTCCAAGATGGCGGACCACGGTATTATCGTACTTTGGAACCTGACCAACAGATGGCGTTCCAGGATGGCGTTTCAAGATGACTGACCACAGTATTATCGTAATTTGGAACTTGACCAACAGATGGCGTTCCAAGATGGCGTTTCAAGATGGCGGACCACGGTATTATCGTAATTTGGAACCTGACCAACACATGGCGTTTCAAGATGGCGGACCACTGTATCATCGTAATTAAGAACGTGGCCACCAGAGGGAGTTCTTACAGATCACGTTCTTACAGATCACTGTATTATCGTCATTAGGAACCTGACCACCAGATGGCGTTCCAAGATGACAGATCATTATATTATCATCATTCAGAATCTCGCCAACAGAGGGCGTTTCAATAGCATTCAAATTTGAATGTTTGACTTATGACAGTTCTATGCTCTGAGATATCTATGGTTCAAGATGACAGTTTCGAATGACAGATGGGATGACGTATGACAGTTCTATGCTCTAAGATATCTATGGTTCAATATTACATTTGACAGTTACGAATGACAGATCGATGCTCTAAGATATCTATGATTCAAAATGACATTTGACAGTTCTATGTTTTAAATCCAAGATGTTGGATGCGCGAGGCTATGAGAATAAGCATGGGGGCCTAGAGGACTGAAATTGTAAATGGGGGCCTCCAGGTGTCTTCGTTCAGGCTCGGACGACTGAGTTCGATATATAGAAATATATGGAGTCTTTATGGGGGTCCTTGAGACTCTTATACAAATTTTGACCTTACTTTTCGTTAGCTGACTTACAGATCACGGTTCAGGAACCCCCTCAACAGAGGACAATCGTATTCAATATTTGACGTATAACAGATCTATGGTTTAAATCAAAGATGGAGGATTTACGGTCTTTCCTCTTTCAAATCCAATATGGTGGATTACAGGTGACGTCACGTACCAAGTTGATTTAAAAAAAATTCAAAATTGAAATAATCGAGCTCGGGGTTTGAACCTCTATATTAGGAGTCCATAACTCTACCAAGTTCAAAAAAAAATTCAAATTAAAAAATCCAACGCGAGGATCGAACCTCTATATCAGAAGTCCAACACTATCAATCTAAAAAAAAAGTTTCAAATTAAAAAATCCAACGCGAGGATCGAACCATCGAATACCAGAAGTCCAACACTATCAATCTAAAAAAAAAATTCATACTGAAGAAATCCACATGTAGAATTGAACCCAGTATATCTATATTAGGAGTTCACTGCTCTACCAAGCTTAAAAAAAAAATTTCAAATTGAAAATTCCAGCGTGAGAATCGAACCTCTATATTAGTCCTGAATAGTTAAAGATTATCCAAATGACATATTATGACTAATCTATATTCAAAATATTATACAAGTCGAGACTTGTATATATCTTGTTGAAATAAAACCACTCATTTACTGTTCTTGTTCTTTATTTTCCTACAACATTTCTCTGTTTACATCATTTAAAACTTTATTTATATTAAAATACATACATTCTAAAATTGCATAGCTTTCAATTGTTGGATTTATGCTACAGAAGGCATAAGTTACATCTTCGACAGATTTATCATTATTCCAAGTAATTTCTTTAACAATAAGAACAAATTTACGATAATAAAAAGGAAAATTGATATTTTGTAACATCTCAATTCTTTTGCTTAAAATATCATTCAACTTGATAAGTTCAGATACATCAGATTCGGTGAAATATAGACAATTTTTCCAATTTGAGATGGAGAATACTTTTTCTTCTTCATAGAAAAACACCTGAGCTCCACTATTGTTTTCTCCTACCCCATTATTCTCTATTAATTTCATGAGTGATTCCCATTCATATTCATCAAATGACATGACACCATCGTTACAGCTTACTCTCACTGCAGGGCTGAAGTCTCGAGCTGTACTCAAACCATTTTCTACTAGAAATATTCCAGTTTGAAATCCACAATTTAAAATGAAATTTTTTTCGTTTTTGGCTGCTTCATTGTAGATATCCAAAATTCTATCCAAATCTTCGTTGATAAAACCACTGTCTTGGGACATCTTGCTACTTCAAACTTCAATACTCAACTGAACTTAAAATTTGTTACTCATATCAATCCAAGAATCATGTGACTTTGGCATACCCAGCCAATGAACGAACACCTTATTTCCTTTTCTGCGCAAGACTTTTTCAACCAAGTAAACGTCAGAGTATTTAGCTCTCTGTAATTCCTCTTCATAAAAACCACCACTAATGGGATGTCCTTCAGTATCTTCAAGAAGATAAGTAACAGGATTGGTTATCTGAACTTTAACAATTTTGAATAGCTCAGTAGTCCAGTTAGGTGTATATCCCTTTGAAAACACATGCTTGGCCTTACTGATTCGCACTATATCGCCAACATTAAATTTATTTCTTCCAGCAATCTTTATGTGAGAATATACTGAATTCAGTAAGAGTTTTTCATTTTTCTTAGTGACGTCACGTGGCTTCATTCCAATAGTTCTATGTTTGGAATCATTATATTTGTCAACGTTGTTTTCAAGCACATCTATCCACTTGTAAGTTCCATTCAATGAAAAATATCGAAATAATTTATCCTTGAGAGTGCGTATAGCTCGTTCAACAATAGCAGCTTCCTTGATGTTATACGTATTATAGTGATTAATATTATATTTCGTCATTAAATTCTGAAATTTTGTGTTGAAAAATTCCTTTCCTTGATCCGACTGTAGGTTCTTAGGCCTTCGACAACTTTGTTCGAGTATATCCGAAAACGCACGAGTGACTTCTTCACCTGTCTTCGTTTTCAATGCTCTAACTCATACAAACTTTGAAAAACAATCAGTGACTACAAGAATAAATTTTTTTCCCTTATTTTCACGAGCATACATGTCCATCTGACCCAAATCGCATTGCCACAAGTCATCTAATCCCTTAATGATTGTACGTCTTCGTATGAAATTTCTACGTGTTGGTTTATGTAGTTCTTTAACTACTTGATTTTTTTCTCGTGAATGTACCATCATCGATCAAGGTTGATGATTTATTAACTTAAAATCTATCATTCAGATTCTTAAATCTCTATGATTTGACGATCACCAGATATCATCATCTTGGTGATTTATTAACTTCAATTTTATCATTCAGCTTCTTCAATTCATTTCCAAGATTTGTAAGTTTATCATCAATAATAATTGTCCTACTACGCATATTCAATTCGTGAGTTCCAAGCACCTCACCTGAAATTTTCCTCAGTTTCTTTTCGAGTAAGCCTTGTTGTCTCATTAGTTTTGTATCAAGAGTGACTTCCAGACCTGTGACGATATCATTGAAATATTGCTTCAGTTGTTTATTTTGTTCATTAATGTCTATCTTTATCTGATTGAGTGATTTATCTATTGAATTATTGAAGGAATAGATTTTCTCTCCTAATTTTTCGGTATCTTGGACTGCAGATTCAATCGCTTGATTGAGTTTAGAAATATCAGGTTTCACCTCATTCGTCTTAGAATCCACGTACTCTTTCGTAGTCGCATCCGAATCACTTGTTGGTATTTTAACGTTACAGAGTTTATGCGCACCAAAATCAAAGTCACCTTGCGCATTCGTAGGAAATCCTTCAATCTTCATACGTTTCACGTGGGATATACGAGACGAGCGACCAAACTTATCAATCGACATGATTAGATTGAATACTTTTCCAATCTACTTTAGTATATAACATTAGCTTCACGAAGCTCCTCGATAATTGACTCGATTTCATTGTGATTAGAGGAATTTCCTGCAAGCTTAGAAGCGTATAATAAACGGAGTCGATCTACGATCTCATTCACATTATCCCAGTATACATACTCTATGGGTTTATCGTTATAAGTCATCAATCCTTTTTCACTCTGCTGAGAAGGAAGCAATCACTTGATAATATATCTATATTTATCACTCTTACTACTTCTGACTTGCTTTGTGGGGTCAAATCCCCTTTTATGTACATTTGTTATTTCCAAAATCCTTCCATAATTTTCTTTATCTTCATCGGTATATTCTTGAGGATCTTTCATAAAAATCAACTCATAAAGACCTTGGGTACCGATAAATGACTGACCTCCAATAATAATGTTACCACTTTTATTGAAATCAATAACAGTGTTGCCGAGAGTCCACTTCGATATCTCAGGATCGTATTTTGGTCCGAAAGTAGAATCAATTTGTGTTGACTGATTCCAAGCCTGATTGACATATTTACGTACTGGTTCTGGATATTGTCCGAAGTATTCATTCAACTGCTCGGAATTTTTCAACTCGTTAAATAGTTGTTGTGATTTTTTAAGATCATCTCCTACTAAAATAGATTTATCCTCATCTTCATCATCAGATAACTTCTCAATTTTAGATTCAGCTACTATATCTGTTGGTATAAATCTTGGAGTAGAAACTATCTTCGATCGTTGAAATTTCGCTATTGGTTCAAACGGTGAGCTAGCGTAAGAATCCTCACCAACTTCACTAGGTTGATTAATTGATATTGATGGTTAGGATATTTCAACGGAGTCGAGTGGAACGACTTCGTGAACGGACTTGGTAACGGATCCGTTGTCAACGGACCTGTTGTGAACGGACCCGTTAACGGACCCGTTGTGAACGGACCTGTTGTGAACGGACCCGTTGTGAACGGACCCGTTGTGAACGGACCTGTTAACGGACCCGTTGTGAATGGACTTGTTGAGGAATCAACCCGTTGGGATCCGTTTGAAAATGGGGTGGCTGGAAATCGTAGTCGTTGTAACGCATTTTTGTTGAACAACTGAGTCGTTTTGAACTCCGTAGTTTGGGGTTGAATAGATGCATGTTGAAGTATTGAAGCTACTTGCTTATCCTCTATTCGTTCAAGACGTTCAGTTATTGGAGAAAATATTCGTTTAATCGTTTTATCTTCCTCAGACCGCTCCATCTTGAAGGCAGTTTATTTTTTCCTTACATCCCTTACCAGCTGTTGAATCTTGAGTTTACGTTGGTGCTCTTTACACTTGTTCTTGGAAGTCATGATAAAAGTGAACTGAACGTTAATCTATTATGATTTCACTTTTATAAATTTATCAAACCCCATTCGATAACGTCCTTTGTTCAAGTTGAAATCCTTCACTATAACTATAAATCCATATTTATCTGCGTTCCAACACAGAGAGCATAATTCCTTGAGTTCATCATACGTCATATCTGGGCTAACATGTTCATCATAAACGTGACGTAGGTTAATATCATCCTGTTTGAAAAGGACTATTATGTTTCCGTTATCACGTGTTAGATGTTTCTCCATAGAAACGTATGTTTGATATAGAAATGCCACATCAATAGACTTATGCCGACCCATAGAATAATAATCCTTAATCTTATTTTGCTTGTCACCCATTATATCATCGAAAATGAAGATTGAATGCTCTCATGCTTCACAAGGGTCAATGATCTCATCACTTTCCTTGTATGGATAATAACCAATATCGGGTATACTCTTGAGAACTTGCTCCAATAAGCGAAACTTGAGCTGATAAAGACTTTTCGAGAAAATATAAACGTTTTCTAATCTAAGTCCGTTCGGATTGAAAAGTAAACTTAGTAGAGCATTGGATTGTCCTGACCCACTAGGACCAACTATAAGAAATCTACAACTGTTTGGGAATAAATCACCATGTCTTTTAGCAATCTGATCCTCGAAAATATCTAAATTATCAATCGGTAGCTTAGTTGTTTGTTGTATGACAGACATCTTGATACTAGTGTAAATAAAAAACAATCTCTATATAAATATATAATTATTTCAAAAACAATTCACTTTTATGTTTCCTTAAATATTGATAAATAATACATTCACATCTACAAGATCCGAAGGATTGACATTTTGAGCAAGCTATTCCATCAACATAGTCTTCATCTAGACCTCTCCCAATACATTTCAATGGACAACAATATATTTTTCCATCAATTTTATTCCAACGTCGTTCATCTTCTAAAATAATGCATTCAGCTTGTAGATAATTATTTAAGCAATATATGGTTAAACCACACCCCGTACACTTTACATGATTATCGTAAAATATATATTCTTTAGGTAGAGAAGTTATTTTTACATTATAGAAACATCTGATTAAAACAAGAACGAACATAGATATAAGCAGATATGTTGATATGAATATATATTTTACTATTATTTCATAGAGTGACTCTTCAGACATCTTTACTCTGTTAATGCTCTACGTATACTGAATATTATTCGATGAATAGGTTATAAAGAAACTACAAGAAATCAAACCGAACGTGGGACCTTGGCAAAATCAATTAACGAAAAGAAGAGAACAAGTGATAATGACTCGACTACGCCTAGGACACACTAAGCTCACACATGAATACTTGCTTTCTAGACAAAATGAACCAACTTGTGATATGTGCGGAGCTCAACTAACAGTGAAACATATTATAGTGCAGTGCCCTTTACTTCAAATTCAAAGAGACACATATAACATTTCCTCTAACTTAAAAGAAATGTTACTTTATAGTAACAGTAACAAAATCATTGTATTTTTGCAAAACTTAGATTTAATTAGGAAATTATAAAACTTATGTATCAACTCCACCGCATATAATCCAAAGGGTTAGTGCGGTTATTTGAAAAAAAAAAATAATAATTCTTCACACCTTTCTTATTAAACATCTTCTAGATTTACATTTCAGTTTACTGAATCTATTTTTATTATGGAAAACATCAGCCCAGGGATCCAAGGACATTCGTTTAAAGGAATCAAACATCTTCTTCTTAGCCTCATAAGCTAAAATTTTCTTCTTTAATATTTTTATATTTTCAATATGTTGATCTATAGCAGACATGACGGTATGTTGTACTATTTCGGTATGAAGTTCCAAACCCATTCAAACAAATCTCTGGAATTTGTCATACTGCACATGAGCTCCCCACTACCATGCTGCATGCACAGAGGACGTTTCAATTCAAACTTTGGTGGAATCCAACCATAATTTTCTACATCTGTTATTTGAAGCGACAATCCAATAGAAATCAATTTATTCAATAGAAAATCATATTCTTGTTTTCCCTTCACATATACGATATCTACATTGGTTAGTAGTTTTTTGAGAATAGTATCTATTTCTAGGTACGATACGTTCCCCTCTGAATACCTTAGACCATGATGATATCGTTCCAAGTATCTGATTTGTTTCTTATCTTCTAGAGTAAGTGTGGAATATTCTCTTGGAGGTTTGAATATGAAATGAGCGACTTGATTTCCATTATTTATAGCTATCTCTTTCGGGCAAAATTCTCCAGAAATTACGAATCCTTGGATATCCAACGTTACAACCTTCATCTTCAAAGTATTTTCTTCAACTGATTAGAAAGATGTCACCTTCTTTACAGTTTCACTTAGGGGGAGATATTCGATGACGCAATCATGTATTATTATACAGTATGCTCTTGTAGATGCGGGAAATCCATTTCTAACGTGAATTTCCAATTTAACATCCACGGTAGAAGATTTGAAGCTTTCATCGCGTCTAGAGCAATCGATTACAAATATAGCTCGTGATTTGAATTGTACATAATCAAGTAGAGCGGCCTTCTTCTCATTCATATAACTTGATGAAAATTCCGAATAGTTATGATGAGCTTCGACGAAATCGTTTCTTTCGAAATCTAAATTCAGGTTTTCTTGGGGTATATATTCACCGTTCAAAAGTAGTCTCACATCTGATACGTCAACGTTATCTAGATAATTTGGATCTTTAATATAATTGTCTTTTCTATTTTTATGGAAGCAACAAATTATGTATCGAGGACATTCGATAATTGATCCAGTTTTCACGTTCCATACTTCCTTAGTGGAACCTTGTGTAAGAACAGGTAGTTCATGCAACTCCCAACGTCTGAACGGTATTAAAACGGGTCTATCAATTTTCATTGATTGAAGAAGTTCTAATTTGAGAGGATCTGATGGATAAATATGTTTAACTCTTAATTCCATACTCTGAATTGAAATTTTTGCTCTGGTAACTCCAGCAGCTTCCCCCACTCCAGCACTAACCAGCATTGCATTCTTGTCATTGCGAGCTCGAACGAAACGAATCAGCTGTTTTCCACAAACAGCCATTCGATAATCGTTGAATATATTCAGGAGATGACTCAGCGGTATTCGTAAATTAAAGCTTCCATCTTGATTTGTAATAGGACCGTTTGGATAATTCCATCCTGCAATAGCCAGTTCGCGAATTTCAGCTTTCTCATAACATAAAAATCCTCGTACAGTACTAACAAGTCCTGGATCTTTAACTGTATCTATCTCGCTTCCACACAGTTCGTAAGATATTGAATCGAAAAGGAAAGCACCTGCGTTATTAACCAACGAAACATCTCCTGCACCTGCAGTTTTAGTCAAATTTCCGCTGATAATGACAGCTGCATCGTTCATGAGAAGCCAAACAGCAGGTCTATTGATCCCAATCTCGATGGTGTCGTTATTTTCAAAAGATTTAATAAAAGGTAAATATTTCCGACTTTCAAGTCTGACGATTGAATCATCATTGACGAGAGGGCGGTACAGATCGAAAGCCTGGCTGGATAACATGACCTATAGATTGTAAAAATATTTTATTTTCTAACGTCAGGTGTGATCTGGATGGCTGTTGAATGACTAATGGTTTATGTACTCTTACACCTTTATTTTTATACTTGGAGGAAAAAATCAAGACCATTTTTTAAGTTCCAATCTAACTATAATTTCTTCTCCTCTAAAATTAACCAGTTCAAAATCTTGATCCCGAATATTCAGAGTTATATTATATATCCTTTTCTTCAATACAGGAAGGTATATTAAATTTCTTGGTGTTTCGTCTATCGCGTAACCTGGGTCTACGTTCACCGAAAATTCGTATATCGTATGTAAAGGTCTATCGTTGTAAAATGCTCCCTCGCTGATATTACTATCTATATGTATAGTTCTAACTTTTACTATTTTCACGGGTAAATCTGACTCATGAACCTTTCCAGCTTCTAAAATCTTCTCGGAGAATACCAATAGACTTCCTAGGGAATTTTTCTTCGTAAAATCGATAGAGTATGACTTGTGAAATATCTCGCTTCTTAAAGTATTATTATTGGGCCTCAGGAAAAATATTCCTTTGGAAGTATCCTTCTTCTGTTCTTCTTCAGATAGCAAATGTTTTTTCAAATAATCTTCGATATCGGTTATCTCATATGTACCAGTAGGTATAGTTAGGCTTGTTTGCTCCTTGTCAAAATAGTAGAACTGAGTATTATCGTCTATATTTGGTATTGTATTATATGAATAGAATCCGATTAATGCAAGTCCGTACTGGAAATTTTCATCCAATTCGATTGGAGGAACGAAATCAATGGATAACGTTGAAGTGCGACTCTTCAGTGTAAATGTCACAGACATGACTGATGAAAATAAAACTAATAGTCACTATTTATAACATTTTATTCTGTAGAAATTCCGAACACAATTTTCCACAATTTTCAGTGTTATAGGTCTGATATTGATCTCTATTATATAGTATTTTAACGTTCAAGTAAATCACCAACTCCTTCGGTGGCTTCTAATTACCAAAACTATCGAAATATTCTGCAATATTTTCGTTTTTTGTGTAAGCTGTCCAATGGCTACCAGGTCCCTGTGAAGCATCCAAGTTGATCACCCCACATTCCTTTTTCCATGATTTTTTTGGTAAATTATCACGCATAAATACACCTCTGAAGTAAGGTATATTTTTCGCATAATTTTCAATCTCATAATCGTATAGAGCTCTATTGGGCAGCTTAGTTAATAGTTTTTTGTTTTTTCAAGTAAAGTCCATATCCTCGTTTAGATTTTCTCACGTAGAGTCCTTTACCTATAGATTCCATAGCCTTGTTATGGCGATGTTCCTCTTCTAACTTTTTAGTAGCATTTTTAGCGTCAACTACGGTTTTGGCAACAGCGCTACCTCCACTCAACAACATTCCCAAAGCAGATAGTGCAGCGAATATTGGAACTAAGGGTAGAAGACCCCCTGATTTTGATTCGAATGGAATAATTCTAGGTACTCGTATGTTTCTACGACCCCCTGCTTTCTTGATTGCAAGCCTTGCTGCTTTAAGTGCCTTAATGGATGACTTTTTCAGATTTCCTTCAATACCTTCTCTTTTCAACATTTTGGCAACAGGGTTAATAACACTCATTTTGAACGACTTTTTGAGGCCCATTCCTAGTTTACGTTTAGCTTTCATAATTCCTGTAACCATAAGAGCGTTAGATTTCTCTTCGAATTTAGCGTCCTTTGACTTAAATCGTTCCCAAGCTTTATCTTCAAGAATTTGATCAGCTTTATGTCTAACAGATAGATCTTTGCTTTTCGAGTAGGAAATGTCGTGTTCTTTACAAGCTTCGTCGAGTTTATCAATCCCCGGATCACCTCTACGAAGACGTTCTTCTAACTTGGTACCAGGTCCACAATACGAATAACCTGGTAAATGTAACTCAATCGGTAATTTATTTATTAGTGTGTTGACAAGTCCGTCACCTATGAAAGTTAGCATGATAATGAAATGACTTCATTCAATTCGAACAATATATGGAATCAGACATTTGAATTTAAAAAATTAAATCAGACATTTGAATTTAAAAAATTAAGTCTGATACGCCCCTGTAAATTTATGAATTATTTAATACAGAAATGATAGAAACAATATTGGCTGACACGTACATTCTACATAAATTATTCATAACAGGAAATTTGAGACATTGTCGCAATAATTATGCGAGACTCTTTTAAATATATCCTTACTAGTATTACAGATTTCAAACGAATTCATGAAATCAACCATATATTCGAAAAGACTCACATTCCAGGAAATGTTTCTTGAATGATTTCGCTTATAATATTCACCGATTGAAAAATGTATAAACCGAACTCTGATAAAATCTCCTACTTCGATGATATCATATTGTTGGTTCTCTTTACCCCTTAAAATTAAATGTAATTATATTAACGGATTTTTCGATTTGAAATTTTTTTTTAAAGCTTGGTAGAGCAGTGAACTCCTCATATAGATATACTGGGTTCAATTCATACATTTAGTATGATTTTTTTTAGTTTGATCGAGGTTCGATTCTCGCGTTGGATTTTTTAATTTGAATTTTTTTTTAAGAGCAGTGAACATAGTGTTAAACTTCTGATATAAAGGTTCGATTCTCGCGCTGGATTTTTTAATTTAAATTTTTTTTATTTTTTAAAGAACAGTGAACATAGTGTTGAACTCCAAATATAGATATATTGGGTTCAATTCTACATGTGGATTTCTTCAGTATGAATTTTTTTTTTAGATTGATAGTGTTGGACTTCTGGTATAGAGAGGTTCGATCTTCGCGTTGGATTTTTTGATTTGAAACTTTTTTTTTAGATTGATAGTGTTGGACTTCTGATATAGAGGTTCGATCCTCGAGTTGGATTTTTTAATTTGAATTTTTTTTTGAACTTGGTAGAGTTATGGACTCCTAATATAGAGGTTCAAACCCCGAGCTCGATTATTTCAATTTTGAATTTTTTTTAAATCAACTTGGTACGTGACGTCACCTGTAATCCACCATATTGGATTTGAAAGAGGAAAGACCGTAAATCCTCCATCTTTGATTTAAACCATAGATCTGTTATACGTCAAATATTGAATACGATTGTCCTTTGTTGAGGGGGTTCCTAAACCGTGATCTGTAAGCCAGCTAACGAAAAGTAAGGTCAAAATTTGTATAAGAGTCTCAAGGACCCCCATAAAGACTCCATATATTTCTATATATCGAACTCAGTCGTCCGAGCCTGAACGAAGACACCTGGGGGCCCCCATTTACAATTTCAGTCCTCTAGGCCCCCATACTTATTCTCATAGCCTCGCGCATCCACCATCTTGGATTTAAAACATAGAACTGTCAAATGTCATTTTGAATCATAGATATCTTAGAGCATCGATCTGTCATTCGTAACTGTCAAATGTAATATTGAACCATAGATATCTTAGAGCATAGAACTGTCATACGTCATCCCATCTGTCATTCGAAACTGTCATCTTGAACCATAGATATCTCAGAGCATAGACCTGTCATAAGTCAAACATTCAAATTTGAATGCTATTGAAACGCCCCCTGTTGGCGAGATTCTGAATGATGAGAATATAATGATCTGTCATCTTGGAACGCCATCTGGTGGTCAGGTTCCTAATGACTATAATACAGTGATCTGTAAGAACGTGATCTGTAAGAACTCCCTCTGGTGGCCAGGTTCTTAATTACGATAATACAGTGGTCCGCCATCTTGAAACGCCATCTTGGAACGCCATCTGTTGGTCAGGTTCCAAATTACGATAATACCGTGGTCCGCCATCTTGAAACGCCATCTTGAAACGCCATCTGTTGGTCAAGTTCCAAATTACGATAATACTGTGGTCAGCCATCTTGAAACGCCATCTTGGAACGCCATCTATTGGTCAAGTTCCAAATTACGATAATACTGTGGTCAGCCATCTTGAAACGACATCCTGGAACGCCATCTGTTGGTCAGGTTCCAAAGTACGATAATACCGTGGTCCGCCATCTTGGAAAATGGCCGCCATCCGCAAAATGGCCGACTTCCCGATGATAGCCACGCCCGCGAAGCCGCGCATGCGCAGAACTGACATTTCGGACAAAAGTTGAAGTGGGCTAGAACGAGCACAGGTACACTACTGATTCCAACTCGTAAAAATTCATTTTTATTATGTTTTCATCATAATTCATTAGCAGGGGGCATAATACATCCCCTGAGCGTCCTATACGCACTCTTATTAATAAAATTGCTCTCTCCTTTTAACCATTAAATAATTGTACATTATCTATACCACACTAATTTGGAAACTATAATCAGTTTTATCAGTACGTACATTTGATAATGGGCTCTAAGTTCAAGCATTATTGAAAAAAAAACAATTTTCAAAATTCATATTTTTGTCCCTTCTGACAACTTCAAATATTCGAGCTTCATCGAGTATAATAAGTTAATTTTCTTATTTGCGTATCATCAGGTGAGCAACAGTTTACAATTTCTCAAAAAAGTTTCTCTGACCTTTATAATTAACACTTGTGATGCCTAATATCAGCAATTTCATTTAAGAGAAAAAATTGATTACAAGATTTAAATTATTCAATTAATCAAAAAAATTAAAAAATTCCGAAGTGGTTTAATGTCTCAGTAACATTCAACTAAAAATAATACATAAAAGCAAAATATTCATAATAAAAAAAAAAATTTCTAGCTTCGAATTATTTGACATATTTATTACATTCTTCATAAATCTTATTTGATCGCAAGACTCCAAATCCATTCAATAAATCAACTATTTATTCATATATACAATAGTAATTCGATAGTGAGTCAATGCTGGTCAATGTCATCAAAATGCCAATGTTATCATAATATCAATGTAATAATAATATCAATGTCATACACTCCATATTCATTTTAATGCAACAAAAGCAAGTGATTAATTATTTTTCTAACTGCACATTATACATAAAAAAAAAATTTCCCTTAATATTGAATAAGAATAGTTCCAAAAAAAAATAATTATAATTATCCATAATGATTGATTTCAAATACACAAAAAAAAAACCTCTTAGAGTTAAATTACGAATATTGCACGAAAGACGGAATCCCATAATAAAATTAAATCTAATAAAAAAATTAATAATGATAAAATAATAATAGACCTAATAATGATAAAAAATAAAAATAAAATAATTAGGTCAGGTCATAATTAGTGGTCAGTGTCATAATTTAACTCAAACTTAACGTAGAAAAAATTCATGAACGTAATAAATAATGATAAAAATTAATGTCTCTTCTTAAAAAATAATGTCTCTTTTTTTTCATTTTTACAAAAAACCAATGTCAATTTCACTCCATATTTACACACATATTCATACGTCCATAACTCGTTTGTCTCTGCACAGCCATTTATACATAGGATAGATCCTACCTTAACTTCCTGCGGTTTGTGACTTCCACTGTGCATGCGGAACTCGTTCACAGCCATTCCTTCGGTCGTGATGGCCTGCGTCATCATCTCCGGAACTGCAAAGCAACCAGCCTCTATGGGCGATGATCATTTTTTCTTCTTCCCATTTTATTCACTAACTGTCACTTTTTTCCAACTCCAATAATAAAACTGGCAGGACCGCCATGTAATTACTGGTCCAGGGTACTAAATAATACAAAGGTTCATTCTATACTTTGGTCTTTATTCGTATAGAATCTAGACTTATCGTTAACCTCTCGGGCAGCGTGACGAGCCTCCAAGTCTATATAAGTCTCACTATCTCTCAATCAGAGATTCCCTCTGGTTTATATATCCATGCTTATACAATATAGTAATGACGTGCCACCTTGGGCGCCCGTACAGTTTCAGCTGACAAAACAATATAAGGTGCAAACTAAACATTCTTTATTTACTATGGAGTAACCAATCGTGACACTGACCTACTGGTCTACATGCACCACACTGGGATGGATCGGCGAAGGGCTTGAAGGGTATAAGTTTAAATTATACATTAATCTTCAGACCATAATTACAGAAAAATATTTTTTCCTTCACTCATGGTTTTTCGTTCAGAACCAGTAGTATTTGTAGCTTACATACATATGTTAAGTTAAGTTTTGATTCATCCTTCTTCGAATATTTCTTAGAATTTTGTGGCGTTTCAGTTCTAATGATCCTCTTGCAGAATACAGCTTGAATACAGTCAGTCATTTTTGGACTCAACTCTAGTCCATATTTGGCAATGCGAAAACCCTTAGAACTAGCTAAAATAGAAAAAGGAAACTTTCCAAAGGCAAGTCAGATAATCGATTATCAAATTTATATCGATGATACACTGGCGAGTGCTTCGTCTGAGGCTCTCTCTCTACAAAAAGATTCGATAAACCTGCTAGGTCGGGGAGGTTTAGAATTTAAAAAAATCTCCTAAATTACTTTCCTCGATTCCTTCTTCGGGCTGTCAGGTTTTTTCATCCTTTGATACGGACAAACCTCCTCAATGTACTGGGGCTTCAATGGTATCCCTCTCTTGATACATTGTCAGACATCCAGAAACCAAATCGCAAAAAGAGGCATTCATTCTGATATTGGAAGGATTTTCGATCCCTGGATTTTTATCGCCTATTTTATTGAAGGCAAAATACATAATGCAGTGCATTAGGTATCTGAAGAAGAACTGAGATGAGCTGCTTCCTATGTTCATACAGAATCCGTGGAAAAAATATTGAAATCTGAGCTTCCTAGATTAAGTGTGAAATGCATAGTTTTTGCGATGCTTCAACACTGGGTTATGCAGCTGTTATCTACATCAGGTTTAACAAAGGTGATTCTATCCATGATATAACCATTTCATTCTAAGAGTAGAGTTGTTTCTTTGAAGACACTTACCATTCTTAAACTTGATTTTATTGTTCGTTAATGTTGTGGGATGGGCCGGAATTCCTGTCGGTCGAAAGAAGCGAATGACAGATTTGTTTATTTCAGAAAAACGAAGTTCATGATGATGTTGTTTCTGCTGAAGAGGAAGAGGTATAGTTATATTTAGATGTTACAACGAATGATTTAGAAAAGCTAATGAATAAATTCTCATCCATTGAAAAAATTCAAAGAATTTTACTTTTCACTTGCATATTATTTGTTGATTTTACCTTAGATACGGTTGCTATAAATACACTCATTATGCCATAGGGCGTTATGAGCGGGCATTATGGATTATAACGCCCGCTCATTGTACGAGGACAACTGAAGCAACTTCCATTGATTGAATACTTTATGATTCTTGTCGTATACGACTCTGGATTTTTCCGACAATGAATTATTCGCAGCTTTCGCTGCATTTTCTATGATATTCTCGGGTTAATTCATTTTCATTTCCATTATTTCCATAAGACTACACAAAGGAAGTAACAACGACATTCACTAAATATAATGATAAAAATATTCACAAATGTCAAAATACCAACAAATGACATGCCTACTATAAGAAGGAAAATGGAAAGTATAGGAGCAATGAATCGCTTTTAAAATCGATATTTCATTATAATAAAATAATATTTTTGTGAAAAATAAAATCTTGTATGCACCACTTGCGTTACTAGATCCTAACACCAGGAGGGTAACATTCGGGCCGAGGGCCTTTCGCCCGAGGGATGAATGTTGCCCGATAGGCATTAGGATCTATGCCTGATGGTACATAAATAACTATTAGGCTACTGTTTCGAACCGTTTCGCCCCTAGCTTATCGTGGGACCATATTTGGATTTTACAAAAATAGAAATTACTGGAGAAGGAGTGGAGCAAGCTTCCACTTCTTTATCCGGGCAACCTACAGAGGCAAATAATGTAAGATAACCTAAAAAAAAGCGTCTGCGTTCGATCTAACGAAATTGAGATATCCGGGCAGCAGAGACGACCTGAGGAAAGAACTCAGTAGAGCAGGGGTGTGGAAGAACTTGCAACTCTTCCATTAGGGTCTGAAACTTAAAGAGACTAGGAATCAGACTCTTCAGTGCCTAGCACCAAAGGAGATACCTACGTGGAAAAAGCACGGAAAAATGTCCCGGGGTATGTAACACCTCCTTAGCGGCCTCCGTCGAAAAAATAGAAAACAGCTTCA
The DNA here is from genome assembly GCA_030704885.1 of Cynegetis impunctata. NCBI lineage: Eukaryota > Metazoa > Arthropoda > Insecta > Coleoptera > Coccinellidae > Cynegetis > Cynegetis impunctata. Next base: position 16,118 of record JARQZK010003165.1, on the reverse strand, counting down.
GCAAAACCGGCAAGCCACTGGTTATTGAGCAGCTATTGAGGCAGGAAAGGCAACCAGGATGGAAATAGTGTCCAAAGACTACTCTAGTTCTATCCTGGAAGCCGGACAACTTAAGTCCCTTGAGAACACTCTTCTGGTGGAGGAGATATGCTAGAGCAAAGAGAGGGCGAAACAACTTCACCGGCATCCATTTTCGCTGTGAAATGATGCTGGTTGGTTGTGGATCACAAGGATCGGCGGACTGGCTGATGAAGTGAGTGCCAAAATTTAATTCCTGGAAAGGACCCGAATTGATAGCGCTGAGTGGAGATGACATCCCACAGCCTACCAACATAACGGACAATCTGAAGAATAGACCATTTCAAAATGTCATTATACCTACCGGGAGTGACGATAAACAGAGACCGCTTTGTATCAGCTGACTGAAGTCATAAATCGCAATGTGCGTTTTTCTGGATACATCTGGAGCCTTTGACAACACAATACATGTGTCTATCAGAGAAGCACTTAAAAGGCGAAGGATGAATGACACCATTATAAAATGGAGTATGAAATGTTGACGACGAAGACAGCTAAGACACCGTTGAGTAATCAATCCAACTCTTTCAAAGGTACACGCGGAACTACTCAATTTGGAGTAATATCTCTTCATTCATGGAGCCTAGTAGTGGATTAATTACTACAGAGGCTAACGGAGCTAAGCTTCGAATGCATATACTATGCTCATAACATGACAACTTGATAGATCGAGGTGAATTCGAGAGAATCCTATTTGGTTCATAACAGGAGGTTCTCAAAATTATTGAGTAGTGGTCTTATCAGTGATTCCTTTATGACGGAAAAGATATTTTCCAACCATGAAATCCCTCTCGTTAAATGAAGATATCACAGAATGGAAGTCTGTAGTTGAATATATAAGAAAAACCCTGGATAGCAAGCCTCTTTGGAATAAGAATATTGATATCACTGCTAGTAAAGCAAAAATATCTTTGATGGCGTGTAGAAGACTATCTGGTAAGATTTGGGGCTGTAACCCTAAAGTACTTGGATGGATGTAAGTCATGACTATGCGACCAATAATTACTTACAGGGCAGTAGTCTGGCATGCCAAAGCAGGACAACAAAGTACGAGGAAAACGCTCTAGAAACGACTGGCCTATGTATGTATCACGGGAGCTATGAGATCGTGCCCAACTAGGGCACTTGAGATCATAACAGTTCTCACAACTCTACATCTAGTGATTACCAGGTTAGCCCATGAGGCCATCCTAAAGATATCTGAGTAAGGTACAGGCAGTGAGAGGATTGAAAGTCAGAGAGGCTGACCCTCTTTAACAAATTACATCTCTTCAGCAAACGTTCCTAGTGATGTAATGATCAAAAAAGTAAGCACTTGGATAACTTCACTACGATGCTAAATAAGAATAAGAAAGAGAATCCACCACCCAAACTTTCAAAGAAAATGCCATGAGCTGGCGCTGGAATACATGGGGCAAGCACTTAGTGTGCACTGCCGCTAAGCTCCTGCTCGAGAGTCTTTCAGACAGAAACAATCGCAACCGAAAGATGTGTAGATATAAACCTAGAGAAAAACTATCAAAAATGCTACATAACAATGTATTCTGATAGTCAAGCTGCTATCAAAGCACTGAGATTTCATGTCATCGATTCAAAGTTGATATGGCAATGCCAAAGGAAACTCTATGAAATAGGCAAGAAGGAGAAGTTCTCTTTAGTCTGAGTTCTTGGGAAACAAAGGAAACGAAGAGACCAATTTACTTGACACAAAGGGAGCACGAACGCCAATTACTTGCCCAGATCCTTTCTGTGTTATGAAAAAAGTGCACCTATGAGAAAGAGTTTCGGGAGAAGGAGAAAATTGACAGAGAAACACTCTGGCGGAATTTTCCAGGGATGGATCACTCCAAAAATTTCCTTCGAAACTTTAAAACTAAGATCTTAAGGATATCTGGATCTCAATAAGAACAAACTACACTGGCTCACTGGCTTCCGTACAGGACACTGTCGGTTTATCAAAAACTTACGAGTATAAATTCTGTCGGGAGGAGGAGGTAATTCCTATCCGCTTGGCTAAAATGCTTCGCCATTGCCAGCCAACGGAAATAATGCCCGGAAAAAAAATTCAAGGAGTGAGGACGTAACCTCCTTGAAGCCGTCTCAGAAATTGGATTTCATTATCAATCTGGAATTAGAAATCGAGCTGTAGATGGCGCAGTAGTGAGAACATCTCTAATGGGGACGCAATAGACCTTAAGGAGGTGGTGCAGTGTAACTCCGTATTAATTGAAATGAATAAATAAATCATCACGAGAGTATAGGTGCGTCAAAGAATACGAATAAAGCTTTAAATGCATAAGGTCCTTAACCGAAGAGCAAAGTTCTTCTTGGTGTAGTCGGGTTCAATACTGGGCTTCTATGAATAATATTGTGCATTCTGAAACCCAGTACAGTCCTTCCGAATCAATTTTTGGAAGAACATGTAATACGCCAACCAATTTGACGAAAGAAGTCGAGCCTGTTTATAGTCCCTACAATTTTTAAATGAACTGTAACAAATAAGTGATTGAACAAGCAGAGGCTCGATAAAACTCAATAGAAAGTACTAAAATAAGAAAGGAACAAAATCACGAAAAAATTAAAACCGATAGTTTATAAATAAGGTGATAAGTTGTTGTTGAAAAGTAAGAGTGGCAATAAACTCATTGCAGTATATAAAGGTCCCTATACGGTAATTGAAGTCTGCGAACCGAATATTATCATTAGCAAGAACGAAAAATCAAAGATTTTCTCTAAAAAAAAGAATAAATTTATATTTAGAATGAGTTACTAGTATTTGTGAGTTTTAGATGTTCTAATATAGGCTTGTTCAACCCTAACGGGACAATCACAAGGAGTAAATTCTAATTTAACAGAATTTCCTGCAGTCTAACTCAATCAAATTGTTTCAATTTCCCATGGATGAGTATTAAAATATAGGATGTAAAGTGGGCTAAGCAAATAGTGTGTAGTTAGCAACAATGAGAAATAAAATTAGGCCAAAGAAATAGTGTTCAGTTTGGGATAATGCGAAGGTCGCTATTACATATAATTATTTGATAGTATGAGGGATTTGAGTAAGTTACTCTTCAAGAAAGAACAGCTGCTGTATAAACGATATAATAAATGTTTATATTTTTATGGTATAAACGGTCCTTATTCATAAATCTGGAATTACTAACATATCACTCAGATCGATGAGTACCTACTAGGTACATACTAACCTTTACAATAAATATGTCGTTTGAATATAAATAAGGAATTAGAAATGAGGATTGGGAAACCTAAACGTGAAATATTCACAAGTAGACAATATCATTCCTGAACAATGAATGATAAAAGTGGGTTAAGCCCAACAAGTATAAGATTCAACATTCGAATTAACAATTGATCAGAATTTTTCCAACTATCATTTTTAAGAACTTCAGAAAAATCAAATTTATAGCCCTTCATTTTTGTATTTAATAAATCAAATTTTTTTTCAAAACTATCATTATATGTTCAGATTTTCTAATTCCAAATATTATTAGACAAATTTCTGAAAAATGTAAAAGCCTATTTGGTCACGAGGAAATGGTCATAAAAAAACTGGAGAATTACTACACCATCATATTCACTTAAGTTGATGAAGGTAAAACAGCAGTTGCTACCCCTTAGAAGGAAAAAATAAACAGATCAAATATTTTTTCAGAAACGGGTCAATATAAGAAACTCACCCAAGAACCAACTAGTTCTTTCCAGAAAAGTATAAACACTACGCTTGATAGTTTTCTTCTTAGTATTATAAATATAGCAGAAAAATTGAAAAAGTTGAATGAATGAACGAACAAATGACAAAACTTAATTTTGCAATGAAATAACACAAAGTTAATTCATCTATCAGAACTGTAGTTTCGTTTGCAACTGCGCCATCGTATATCATACAAAATAATTGAGCTTATTGAAGTGAAATCAAACTGCAGCAGAACATAGTATAAATAACTCCTTCGATTTAATAAACAAAATCAAAAACATAGCTCTACCGAATAAAGCAAAACTAATATCATTAGATGATCAAAACATATTTCCAAGCATTTCTCTGAAAGACACAATTGTATTGGTAGAAAACCTCTTGGAAATGCACAATATAACTTCAGATATCGAAACAATGGTTAATAATAACAATTTACACATTTATTAATAGTTATTAACGTAACAAGGCCGATATGTAGCAAATAACGGATGAGGTTGGATATTGTAATCCTCGGCTGCCACTCAGATTATAACTAACCGAATCCGTTATCTGCGTATCGGCCGTGGGTCGTTAAAAATTTTTCGTAATCCCGTTGAAAGATTATATTTTGATTTCGAAGAGAGAAAAAACCCCGTACCTCGCAATTCTAAAGAAAAATCCGAACGTCGTGCACTCTGTTGTCATGGAACAGTTTGACAGTTTTATAAACAACGTCAATTAAATTGAGGAACAAAATCAAATTCCTTTAGAAATATTGGGAGAATCATGTGCAGTGCAGCGAGTGTTGATTAACTGCCGAAAATAACTCAAGAGCGATATCAAAAAGAATATGAAAATTTTGAAATGTGGCGTAAAAGCAAGAATGTAAAGGTGGTTAATGAAGATGTATTATCAGCCTTTGCGAAATGAAAATCAGAGGTTTATTCTGCCAACTCGATGTGGACCAAGATTTCAATGTTGTTATTTTAAGCAGAATGATGTTTTGAAATAAATATTTGAACAAGTGATTTCTTAACGGTTATAAAATTATAACGACCGGTGTTATAATTATAACACTGACTTTTGAATTGTCATCTGAATACCGTTAAATCAAAATAACAGTATGGGATTACGAAAAAGAAATAACGAATGACGCACGTTTCGGAGGAACTTCACCTTCTTCAGATGCTGATGGCAAACTAACTATGTTTCTCTGTTATATCGAAAACAAGAAATAAAGAGATGATAAATTGTGTGGAAGGGGTAAATAGAAAGTTGGATACAAATAATTATTAGAATAGGAAAAACCAATTCTGAACTGCTAGTCAGGTAGTTCGGTAATCTTGAAAAGATTGAGAAGGGGGCTTGAAGTATGATCGATTTGGCTGTTCAATATGAGACCGGAATGCTTGTATTTATTTATCTGAATCTGAATCTATTAATTTACACCAAGTATCGGCCGAATCAATCCAAAATATAACTTCAGTACTGAAAGAAGAAATTTTAAATTGTTTAACACTTCGTTTAGACCTAAACTATTTTCAATTTATCAATTATATTCACTCCATAAAGGGAGAATTAATTATCTCACATCTACTTAGCCCTTGCTGAAATATTTATGATTTATTTGGGAAATAGAATCCACAGGAATCAGTATATTACTGGTATATATATATATATATATATATATATATATATATATATATATATATATATATATATATATATATATATATATATATATATATATATATATATATATGTGAAAAACTTGGTGTAAAAAGTTTGAAAAATCTCGACGTTTCGGCTCCTTTTGCGAAGCCATCTTCAGGAGAATCAGAAGGAAAATAATTCAGATACGTGGCCTCAATCTGCCTACTCCAGGAATCGAATTAGGAGGAATCGGAAACAATACGATTGCGTGGTCACAACCTGCCTACTCCACCAACCGTACTGCTTCCTGTCAACTCTGAAATCTCAACCTGCCTACTCTTCAGAGTCAACTGACGGGCCGATCGTCGTGTGGCCGTATTTATAGGCGAGGGGGGCGGGTACTCCATTGACGTAGTTATTGACGTAGTATTGACGTCAATGGGGTATTTACGCTCATCAGTGCGGGATGCACTCTGATTGGGTGTGACGTAGCGACCACTGAGAAGTGGTTTCCATGCTGATGGGAGTCTGTGATTGTCATCTCTGGTGTTCAAACAATTTGGACGTTTTTCTATTTCCACAGCTTCACGAAAAATTCGGGATTTGAAAGATCGGACGGGAGCAATAGTTCTTGTATTGGGGAAATCGATAATGTGGCCTGTTTGGGTGTGATGTTGGGAAAGGGCGTTGGTGATATCTGAGTGTCTTAGTGAAAGTGAATGTTCCTTGGCACGGACCTGAATTCGTCAGTTCGTTTGTCCTATATAAAAACGAGGACAATTGGAGCAGGGAATCTTATAAACACCGTGATTTTCGTTAGGAATTTTATCCTTGACGGATCTGACCAGATGGGAGAGTTTTTGTTGGGTGGTGAATATTGTTTTGATGTTTGTGTTTTTGAGAGATCTCGCGATCGTATCTGTTACTCCTTTGATGTAAGGAAGGAATAATTTAGGTGTAGATTCTTGGTCAGTGCGATTGGAAGTTGGTAGAGGTGGGGTGATGTTTGTGTGTTTGCGTATGTTCTTGTTGATTTGATATGTGTTGTAACCGTTCTGTAATAATATATGTTTTAGAGTATTGAGTTCCGATTCACGGTGTTCGTCGTCAGATAGTCGAATGGAGCGGTAGATTAGGGTATTAACTACAGAGTTAAGTTGAGAGGGATGGTGGTGAGACTGGGCGTTCAGATAATGTATGGGTGGGTTTACGATAAACTGAATAGGAGAAGCCTTTGGATGGAAGTTTTTTGACCATGACATCGAGGAATGGTAGAGACCCATCGTTTTCCACTTCCATTGTGAATTGGATACTTCGATGTATGCCATTCAAATGATTCAAGAAGTGGAGCAATGAGTCTCCGCCATGGGGCCAGATCGCAAAGACGTCGTCTACATAACGTAGCCAGCATGATGGTTTAAGGTCGAATGACGAGAGAGCTTGGGTTTCGAAATGTTCCATGAAAATGTTGGCTATGACGGGGGAGAGAGGGGATCCCATTGGGGCTCCCTTTATTTGTCTGTAGAAATTGCCTTGAAAGATGAAGTAAGTGTTGTCCATGCACTGTTTGATCAGGGATAGGTTGTCTGGGAATATTTGATGTTTCGTGTCTAGGATGGAAAGTGTTTCTTCGATGGGGATATTTGTAAATAAGGAGACAATATCAAAATTAACAAGGAGATCAGTTGGGGTAATATCAATACTTTCGAGGAGTTCTATGAAGTGAATAGAGTTTTTTACGTATGACTGGGTTTGTTTGGCAAGGGGTTGAAGGGTTTTGGCGAGATATTTCGCAAGAGGATGTGTTGGACAATTGTGAGCGCTGACAATGGGTCGAAGTGGAATATTAGGCTTATGACCTTTGCGTAGACCATAAATTCGAAGGGTTCCTGAAGATTTTTCTCTTGGGATTAGAGACTTTTTTATTTCAGGTGGCAGATTCGATTGGTTGATACGAGATCGCAACAAAAGCACTCTCGAAATGTTTCAACAATTCCATCACACCTAAATCCATTTCCATAGAAACTATCATCTCCCAAACAGAAGAAGCAATTTCCCATCTTCCAACAGATCAAGCAGAAACTGCCAGGCATGACATCGCCTAAATTCTTCGTACAAGTCGGCCACCCCGTCCCAATCTCTCAAAGAACTTTACAATGACCAAAATCTAGTCGTCCTCCCAGCCGATAAAGGCAATGCCACTGTCATTCTTAACACTTCTTCTTACCTCGATAAAATGTCCAATCTTCTTGACACCCCCGACTATAAGCGTATCCCTCATGACCCGACAACATACCTGGAGAAAACCACAAAATCTCGTATCAACCAATCGAATCTGCCACCTGAAATAAAAAAGTCTCTAATCCCAAGAGAAAAATCTTCCAAGAACCCCTCGAATTTATGGTCTACCCAAAGTTCACAAGCCCCACTTCGACCCATTGTCAGCGCTTACAAAATCACGGTGTTTATGAGATTCCCTGTTCCAATTGTCCTCGTTCTTATATAGGACAAACGAACCGACGAATTCAGGTCCGTGCCAAGGAACATTTACTTTCAGTAAGACACTCAGATATCACCAACGCCCTTTCCCAACATCACACCCAAACAGGCCACATTATCGATTTCCCCAAGACAAGAACTATTGCTCCCGTCCGATCTTTCAAATCCCGTATTTTTCGTGAAGCTGTAGAAATAGAAGAACGTCCAAATTGTTTGAACACCAGAGATGACAGTCACAGACTCCCATCAGCATGGAAACCACTTCTCAGTGGTCGCCATCTCACACCCAATCAGAGTGCATCCCGCACTGATGAGCGTGAATACATTGACGTCAATACTACGTCAATAACTACGTCCATAACTACGTCAATGGAGTACCTGCCCCCCTCGCCTATAAATACGGCCACACGACGATCGGCCCGTCAGTTGACTCTGAAGAGTAGGCAGGTTGAGACTTCAGAGTTGACAGGAAGCAGTACGGTTGGTGGAGTAGGCAGGTTGTGACCACGCAATCGTATTGTTTCCGATTCCTCCTAATTCGATTCGTGGAGTAGGCAGATTGAGGCCACGTATCTGAATTATTTTCCTTCTAATTCTCCTGAAGATGGCTTCGCAAAAGGAGCCGACACGTCGAGATTTTTCAAATATTTTACGCGGTTCATTCCGAGAGCCAAGTTTTTCAAATACTTCCGACCGCGGAAATCTCTCTGAACATTTTATATATATATATATATTTATATATATATATATATATATATATATATATATATATATATATATATATATATATATATATATATATATATATATATATATATATATATATATATATGTATATATATACATATAAATATATATATATATATATATATATATATATATATATATATATATATATATAATATATATATATATATATATATATATATATATATATATATATATATATATATATATATATATATATATATATATATATATATATATATATATATATATGTGTGTGTGTGTATGTGTGCGTGTGCGTGTGGGGGTGTGTGTGTGTGTGTGTGTGTCGATGACGTTATAAATTGCTCCACAGGTTCTACAAGATAACTCAGTTATTTTCTAATTCATATTAATTCATTAAATCTAAATATTGAATTTACAGTAGGAAATGGAACAGAAGGATTTTTGAACTTTCCGGATATGATAAAAAAAAAGAAAAAACAAAACACATGAATTTTCGATAAAAACATTAAATTATTAACTGCTATGAGTGACTCGTACTAGTACTAGGTACTAATACTAGTATTAGATAATCAGGTCGGTTCAAAAATCAACTCTTCAGAAATGAAATATATGCAAACCTGGTTCTAAGTGAAAGTCTGACTATTGGTGGGCAAGGAGTAGAACTTGTGATTGACCACGTATACGTGGGTCATGAAATAAGAAAAACAGGTGACAATCAAACCTGTGAATTGAAAAAAAGAATAACACTTTTCTGGGCTGCCTATGGACGACTGAAGGATGTATTTGAAACAGAAATGTCAATGTGACTAAAACGGAAAGTTTTCAACCAGTGCGTTCTACCGGTAATGACCTACAGTGCAGAAAATGAAAATATCTATGCTTGGACTGTCTTTGCAGGATCGTATCCGAAATGAAGATCTGCGAAGGAGAACTGGTGTTACTGACATTGTAGCACAGATCGCTAGCCTTAAGTGGAACTGGGCGGGACACGTTGCCCGAATGATCGATGGTAGATGGACGAGGAGACAGCTCAAATGGAAACTGAGAGCCAATAATAAGACCCCCACATGATGAACAGACGACTTCAAAAGAATGGAAGGTAATTGGATGCAGAACGCTCAAGACAGGTGGCAGTGGAAAAGATTATGGGAGGCCTATATCCAGGAGCAGTAGCGAATTTAGATATTTCCAAGTTCACAATCATATTAATTACATTTTTTTGTCAATGAAATTGTAACTTTCTTATTTGTGCTCTATTATCCTTATTACACCACCTTCCCTGTAATTATGATTGAACTAGGGGATCGATGTGTCAGTTCCTAGGTTATTTTTATTACCCAACGATTTATGTAAGATTGCACAAGAAATATTTCTTGAGCATATTTCTGAGATAATAGCTCAATCATGTAGATACTATATACCTACTACTTATATGGCGGAGTAAGGCATACGTTGATACTACTTACACAATAATGTACATTAGATAAACCTAATTAAATAATTTTCATTGCGTTTACTTACAGTCTGAAAACAATTTATTCAATTATGTGGTAACAATGGTAAAATGATGACGATGAAATTCATTGAGTAATGAAAATCTTACAAAACCTTGTTGCGCGATTTTTAATTCGAAAAATCGTCAATTATACTGTTGTATGAAATTTTATTCATTAGTTCTGACTCTTTGCACAAAAGTGCTAAGGCGTTAAGTTTTTCTTGGCTGAAGGTAGGTATACCTCTGATAATTTTTCACCAGTTTTAAGCAGAAAAAGCTTCCCTTCGAGCAAGAGAAGCTCAAAAAAATATAAAAATTCACATTTTCAGCTCAAAAATTAACTACGAAGTAAATTTGCAAGCGGTTTAGCTCGAAAATAGCGGGAAGTTGAAGGAAAGGCATGCAGATTCCACCGTTTTCAGATTTTTTGAAATTTGTTTCGACAAAGATATCTCTTGAATTAATCAACGGATTTTTATGCTCTTTATATCAATTGATGCAGTTCGATGAGAAAAAGAGCTGAATAGATTTTGAAATGAATCGGTTTGGTAGTTCAAGAGGTATTCCATAAAAAACATTCTCAGGAAATCTAGGTTTGGCGGAACTCTTTTGAATGCATTGTGATTCGGTTGACCTATTCAAAAATTATAAGAGCTTTACATACACACATGCAAACAGCCATACAGACAATATCGTAAAAATAGTCATAATGGTTTCCAAGTAATACCTCAAAACCTCGAGATCTGAAGGAAACTCGATTTTCGGAATTGGGGTAAAAACAATAACTTCCCAATTTTCGATAATTTTTTTAGCGGGAATTCAAAAACTTTTGGCACGAGATTTGCCGCACCTAAAATCTGCCGCCCTAGGCTCCAGCCTACTCAGCCTGCTGGTAAATCCGCCACTGTCCAGCAGTGTATGCAAAGGGCTGAGTGACTCGACACTCAAAATTTCAACCTTTCGTTCCAATCGGAATTTAAGAATATTACCTAGAACTGAGATTACCTTAGAAAAAAATATCAGAAATTCAAAAGACAAAAGTAGATCCTAAAATGAAAAGCTAAAACTTGCGGTTTATGTCCCAAAGCCAACCTGGTAGAAAGTTAGAGAAGCTTCGACATGGGCGAAAAACTCACCTATTATACCAATCAGATTGCTTCCAGAGTAATATATTGCGGAACTTCTTTCTTGAAAAGCGCGGCACAATCACCGTTGATTAATATCTTCTTACTAAATTTGAGGCCTCAAAAATATATAAAAATATATATAACCTTCGTGAAGACCTAGTTTTCTCTCTCAAACGTTCGTCAATATAACCAGAAAGAACACGCAATCGAACAGTTAGTTGGTTTTTTGGCGATTAATAGATCTGCGATTCTGAGCATGAAAAGCGTACCTAGTTCTCTAATTCCTGAGATTACTATATGATCTTTAGAGTTAGACTAATAAGAGTATTTGAAAGATGACAATTTTCCAAAATACATTTAATTAGCAACAAGTAAGATTTATATTAAGTAGATGCTATAATTTACGAATCTTCATGAGAAATTAATCCTCCTTTGCTAGTAAAAAATGGAACAGTTTGGAACAAAAACGGCGAAGGACTGTTTTCGATTATCGTGCAGTAAGCAGGCAGGTAAAAGAAGACAAATTACTTCAGACCGTTTTCAATTTTGTCTGACCAAAAAACTGCTGATGTATCCAATCATAACAACCCTCCAAGTTGATTCACAAAATTTAGGTTGTGTCTAGAAGAATAGGATTTTACAGCCGATTATGTCAGAAATTGAGAATTGTGCCGCAGGTGCATTATAAAGAACAATTATTACTCCGAAAAACGAATCATACCGTTATGGCAATTTTTGACGAGAGCACATAGGTACCTAGTAAAAGTAGTGCGAATGTTAAAAACGCTCAGAATTTGAAAAAAACTAAGAATTGAAGGCCTGATCAATCGAGAATTGCTGAGGTTCCTAAGTCGTCAACAAATTTCAAAGAATTTTGTTTTATAAATGATGAATCTCTATTAAAATAAATAAATTGAGATACCTTTCGAAAGAAACAATTCAAAAATATATATAACCTATAAGTAATTAACAATACTGTACTGAAAGTAGGTCTGTGTCAAATATAAAGAATGTTGTTATATTTTATATTAGTTTATAAACAAACTAAAAGTGCTTACTCGGATACTCCGGCTAAGGTCGAGCCACGAGGATGGTCATTAAATTGACTTAAATATAAACAAGAGCATAACTCGAAAGTATGGAAACTCTGATAATTCATCCCTCTGACCGATCCTCACGGGACTCTTCTGTAATTACAGTGAATTGAAGTGTTAACATATAACCTCTGTATAATAATAATAATAATTTTCAGGGAGATTCGCTAAGCCCATTATTGTTCTGCATAACACCATTAACTGTTGAGTTGAGGGCTAGCAGAATAGGGTACAAGGCCGGGCCACCAGGCAGAAGATAACACCTAATATCACATCTTCTGTACATGGACGATTTAAAGCTTTAAGCTCCTTCCGAGGCATCTCTGTAACAATTGCTGAATATCGTTGCTGACTACACTGCAGCGATAGGAATATCATTCGGGTTGGACAAATATGCTGTCTTTCATTCAAGCAAAGGGAGAACTGAAGAAGCAGGAGAAAATATCGAATAAGAAGGAGGAAATATCATTCGTCACCTTGAATATCAAGAAACCTACAAATTTCTTGGAAAGCAACAGAGGGGTTCTGTGGAGACAACGAAAATCAAGGATGCCTTAACAGCCAGATACAAAAAGAAGCTCAGAGATATATGGAGATCACAGCTGTCCGGTAAAAACAAGGTTTCTGCTACAAACAGCTTGGCAGTCCCGATAGTCACTTACTCTTTCGGGGTGTGGTTAACTGGACGGTAAATGAAATTCTCGATCTCGACAGATCCACAAGAAGAGTAATGAACATAAATCGGAGTCTGCATCCCAATTGCTCGACACAGAGAATATAACTTCCTCGAACGCAGGGAGGCAGGGGTTTGCAAAGTTTGGAATACCAACACCATCAGCAAACCTTGGAAATGGCAATAAGTATATTGAGAAGTGAAGACCCGCTTCTGAAAATGGTAGCTCATCATGAAATCAGGAATCAAGGAGCGTTCCTATTCAGAGCTGGACGGAGAGCCTTGGAAAAGCTCAATATGACCGGCATATCGATTGAGCCTGAGCTAGCAGGAACACCGATCACGCCGGCCGAACAAATAAGGCTGGGTAGGCAGATAAGACAGGCACAACTGAAAACACTACTCGAAGATCATATGAGTAAAAATCTGCACTCCAAATATTACAGGAATTTGGACGAACAGGGCCTATCGGATGAATTATCCTTTGCCTTTTTGAAGTCGGCTGGGCTTAAGTCGGAAACGGAGGGATTTGTTATGGCTTGTCAAGATGTTATAAAAAGAACATAATGAAAGTGGACACCCCAACAATTTGCAGAGCATGCCATAGTCAGCAGGAAACTCTTATGCACATCCTGTCTGCTTGCAGAGTCCATGCTCCATCAGGGTATATAGAAAGACATAATGGGATGCTCCGAATTCTCTACTTCCATCTGAGAGAGTTTATGGTATAGACAAAGGAGAACGATAGAGCTCGCATATACTGGAACTATGCTTTTCCGAGACAGATCCACGCAATAAAACCAGATATAGTCCTACTGGACAAAAAGCTCAGAGAATTGTTTGTTGTCGAGTTTTCGTCCCCTGCCGAAAATAATGTGGTGATGAAGGAAGAACAGAAAAAAAATACGGAGATTTTATGTTCGAGCTGAGGACACTATACCCAGGGCATAAAGTAAGGATGGTCGTACTAATCATAGGTTGTCTAGGCAGAATGAGAGCTAACTATGTGACAGAACTGAAAATCATTCCGGCATGCAGATCTCTGGCCGATATATTGACGCGCAGAATGCAGAAAGCCCCCCCACTTGGGTAGCACCTTGACGTGGTGTGGGGGCTTAAGTATCTGCAATGGATCTTAGGAGCTTTGTCGGAATGAATATACATGCCGAGGAGGGTCCTAAGAGGAGCAGAGAAAACCAACCCTGCCCGCTCCCAATGATATGGCCAGTCTCAGCCTTATCTGTCTCCACAAACCTACCCCTGCTTCACTTCCGACGCTATAAGGTTAACCGAGAGCTAGGAGGCATCCCATTTTTTCAATATGCACCCTATCCTTCTTTCCTTTCATAACGGTGGATTTAAAGATGACGACTTCGCGTGATATAAGGATCGGGGGATGTGTGCGGTGCACTGCCCCTAAAAAACAAACAAAATGGATTCAAAATCAGAAAAAAATACCCCAGGTAGATATCAGAGAGGAGAGAACTGAACAAATGCAACAGGTGTTGGCGGGAGGGCCATGAGGCTAAAAAATGTTCCGGCGAGGATAGAAGAACGCGGTGCAGGAACTGACACATGGTTAGGGAGTGCTCAAACACTCCTCACTGTTTGGACTGTGGTAGAGAGGGACACAGAACCAATAATCGGCTGTGTAAAGGAATCAAGGGACCGGAAGAGCACAGGAGAGGAGACGTACAGAGGACGGATGTGGATAGAGGAAAGAATCCCCCTAGTTAATATGTGGCTGTGATAAAAGAATATATTTTTACAATGTGTGTCTATTTACTCAACAGTTCTGCCTATTTTGAACGGACTGCGATAGTGTGGCGTATGAACGCACAGATATGTACGCTACTGTTCTATATTTATATTTATTGTTTTTATCTAGATAGTTATTATGTTAATGATGCCCGTGTTTCATATGAATACTTGTTATTTATTCGTGTACTGGTGGTGTTTATCATAGTGTTGTATACTAGACAGTGAAGATGTCATAGGACAAAAAGGGAAAGGAAGGGCTCACGGAAAAAATGTTGTTTATAATGCAAGTTAATTTGGGACGTGCCAGGACTGCACACGACTTTTTGAGGGCGGAGGCCCTAAAAAAGCATGTGCACCTAATAGTCATTACGGAGCCAAATAAGAAACTATGCCTAAATAGCTAATGGATTACAGACACAAACAGAGACGTGGCAATAGTGACTGCCAACAGAAACCTGAAAGTGTGTGGAATCAAAACAGGAGACGGTTTTGTTTGCCTACGGTCGAATAACCTGCAATTGGTGGCGACATATGTGTCCCCCAACATCAACATGGACGACGCCCGACATAGGATTGATGAAGCATTTGAAGAGCTACCTCTACAGGGGAATTTTGTGATCATGGGAAACCTGAACGCAAAGTCCCAATGCTGGGGATCACCTAGACAAAATATCAGGGGACAATTTGTGGAGGAATGGATGGTGCAGGTATCGGCGGTGGCGCTCAATGACGGCTCCTCTACCTTCATTAGGGGAGTCTCCAGGTCGCACATTGACATCACGCTGGTGGCGGAGAGGCATGCGTCATCATCCGGGACTGGCGCATTCACCACGATAACCCGTACATCCATCACGGGCATATATCCTTCAAGGTGAGGAAAGCCCTGCGGCCGGCGGAGATGGCACCTGAGAGGAAGCTGTCTTCTGATTCCTTCGTGGAGCGTCTGGTAGCGATGGAGGAGAGGGACCTGCACATGGCTGTGACCCAAGCATACATATAGCAATTATCGTACTTAGAGTGGCACGAGCGGCCATAAAGAAAGTCGGTGGTAGGAAAAATATCCGAGTACACCGTATTATTCCCTTCAAGTCGGGAGGAATTCTACCATTGATACCAATTCCTGGCAGGGCTAAGTTCTTTGGGTAGTTTACTCGCTGGTGGAAGCGCCGTCGCCAAGACTTTCATCGATGCTAAGAACGCTACAAAAAAAACTATCTGAACAGGGGCGTCACAACAAGGCGATGGAAACTATAGAACATGGACTTTATATGAAAAGGCACAGAAAGGGATATGGACTGTATGTGAAGAGACAAAA